>CAUDMG010002284.1:1285000-1447500 GCA_958450375.1 Homarus gammarus | reverse complement strand
ACATTCTTACATGTGAACGGTGTAGTATTGTCTTTCTTCACGTTCATCTTTACACTAAAACTTACATTTAACCTAACCTAACACATACACACGTTCTTCTAGCTGAGAGAGAGAGAGAGAGAGATAATGGAATAATCTTTAACAAGGTGTTGGCAACAGTTAGTTCAGACTTGACTTGCAATTTATTCCTGGACCAAAATATATGTGATACCTTGTACTGTTGCCACGCCCCCCCTCTCTCTCTCTCTCTCTCTCTCTCTCTCTCTCTCTCTCTCTCTCTCTCTCTCTCTCAGGACTGGCGCCCATTGGAATTAGGACCGATTAGGATTGTTAAGGAGGTGTGTTAAGGAGGTGTGTGAAGGAGATGTGTGAAGGAGGTGTGTGAAGGAGTTGTGTTAAGGAGGTGTGTGAAGGAGGTGTGTGAAGGAGGTGTGTGGAGGTGTGTGGAGGAGGTGTGTGAAGGAGGTGTGTGAAGGAGGTGTGTGAAGGAGTTGTGTGAAGGAGGTGTGTGGAGGAGGTGTGTGAAGGAGGTGTGTTAAGGAGTTGTGTGAAGGAGTTGTGTGAAGGAGGTGTGTGAAGGAGTTGTGTGAAGGAGGTGTGTGAAGGAGGTGTGTGAAGGAGGTGTGTTAAGGAGTTGTGTGAAGGAGGTGTGTGAAGGAGGTGTGTTAAGGAGGTGTGTTAAGGAGTTGTGTGAAGGAGGTGTGTGAAGGAGTTGTGTGAAGGAGGTGTGTGAAGGAGGTGTGTTAAGGATGTGTGTGAAGGAGTTGTGTGAAGGAGGTGTGTTATCTTAAGAGCAGTGTAGGACCCGCCAAGCTGCCCCCACTTGTCCCTCACCTATTGAAGTTAAATGACCAACTAAACGCCTTCAGGGAACACGGTGTTACTGGTGGTGGTGTGGGAGGGAGGGCTGGTGGTGGTGTGGGAGGAAGGGCTGGTGGTGGTGTGGGAGGAAGGGCTGATGGTGGTGTGGGAGGGAGGTGGTGTGGGAGGAAGGGCTGGTGGTGGTGTGGGAGGAAGGGCTGATGGTGGTGTGGGAGGAAGGGCTGATGGTGGTGTGGGAGGAAGGGCTGATGGTGGTGTGGGAGGGAGGTGGTGTGGGAGGAAGGGCTGGTGGTGGTGTGGGAGGAAGGGCTGATGGTGGTGTGGGAGGGAGGTGGTGTGGGAGGAAGGGCTGGTGGTGGTGTGGGAGGAAGGGCTGGTGGTGGTGTGGGAGGAAGGGCTGATGGTGGTGTGGGAGGGAGGTGGTGTGGGAGGAAGGGCTGGTGGTGGTGTGGGAGGAAGGGCTGATGGTGGTGTGGGAGGGAGGTGGTGTGGGAGGAAGGGCTGGTGGTGGTGTGGGAGGAAGGGCTGGTGGTGGTGTGGGAGGAAGGGCTGATGGTGGTGTGGGAGGGAGGTGGTGTGGGAGGGAGGGCTGGTGGTGGTGTGGGAGGAAGGGCTGGTGGTGGTGTGGGAGGAAGGGCTGGTGGTAGTGTGGGAGGAAGGGCTGGTGGTAGTGTGGGAGGAAGGGCTGGTGGTAGTGTGGGAGGAAGGGCTGGTGGTGGTGTGGGAGGAAGGGCTGGTGGTGGTGTGGGAGGGAGGTGGTGTGGGAGGAAGGGCTGGTGGTGGTGTGGGAGGAAGGGCTGGTGGTAGTGTGGGAGGAAGGGCTGGTGGTAGTGTGGGAGGAAGGGCTGGTGGTGGTGTGGGAGGAAGGGCTGATGGTGGTGTGGGAGGAAGGGCTGGTGGTGGTGTGGGAGGAAGGGCTGGTGGTGGTGTGGGAGGAAGGGCTGATGGTGGTGTGGGAGGAAGGGCTGATGGTGGTGTGGGAGGAAGGGCTGGTGGTGGTGTGGGAGGAAGGGCTGATGGTGGTGTGGGAGGAAGGGCTGATGGTGGTGTGGGAGGAAGGGCTGATGCTGGTGTGGGAGGAAGGGCTGATGGTGGTGTGGGAGGAAGGGCTGGTGGTAGTGTGGGAGGAAGGGCTGGTGGTAGTGTGGGAGGAAGGGCTGATGGTGGTGTGGGAGGAAGGGCTGATGGTGGTGTGGAAGGAAGGGCTGATGGTGGTGTGGGAGGAAGGGCTGGTGGTGGTGTGGGAGGGAGGGCTGGTGGTGGTGTGGGAGGGAGGTGGTGTGGGAGGAAGGGCTGGTGGTGGTGTTGGAGGGAGGGCTGGTGGTGGTGTGGGAGGAAGGGCTGGTGGTGGTGTGGGAGGGAGGGCTGGTGGTGGTGTGGGAGGGAGGTGGTGTGGGAGGAAGGGCTGGTGGTGGTGTGGGAGGGAGGGCTGGTGGTGGTGTGGGAGGGAGGTGGTGTGGGAGGAAGGGCTGGTGGTAGTGTGGGAGGAAGGGCTGGTGGTAGTGTGGGAGGAAGGGCTGGTGGTGGTGTGGGAGGAAGGGCTGGTGGTGGTGTGGGAGGAAGGGCTGGTGGTAGTGTGGGAGGAAGGGCTGGTGGTGGTGTGGGAGGAAGGGCTGGTGGTAGTGTGGGAGGAAGGGCTGGTGGTAGTGTGGGAGGAAGGGCTGGTGGTAGTGTGGGAGGAAGGGCTGGTGGTGGTGAGGGAGGTGGTGTGGGAGGAAGGGCTGGTGGTAGTGTGGGAGGAAGGGCTGGTGGTAGTGTGGGAGGAAGGGCTGGTGGTGGTGAGGGAGGTGGTGTGGGAGGAAGGGCTGGTGGTGGTGTGGGAGGAAGGGCTGGTGGTAGTGTGGGAGGGAGGGTGGATGGTGGTGTGGGAGGAAGGGCTGATGGTGGTGTGGAGGAAGGGCTGATGGTGGTGTGGGAGGAAGGGCTGATGGTGGTGTGGGAGGAAGGGCTGATGGTGGTGTGGGAGGAAGGGCTGATGGTGGTGTGGGAGGGAGAGCTGATGGTGGTGTGGGAGGAAGGGCTGGTGGTGGTGTGGGAGGGAGGGCTGGTGGTGGTGTGGGAGGAAGGGCTGATGGTGGTGTGGGAGGAAGGGCGATGGTGGTGTGGAGGAAGGGGGTGTGGGAGGGAGGGCTGGTGGTGGTGTGGGAGGAAGGGCTGATGGTGGTGTGGGAGGAAGGGCTGATGGTGGTGTGGGAGGAAGGGCTGGTGGTGGTGTGGGAGGGAGGGCTGATGGTGGTGTGGGAGGAAGGGCTGGTGGTGGTGTGGGAGGAAAGGCTGATGGTGGTGTGGGAGGAAGGGCTGATGGTGGTGTGGGAGGGAGGGCTGGTGGTGGTGTGGGAGGAAGGGCTGGTGGTGGTGTGGGAGGAAAGGCTGATGGTGGTGTGGGAGGAAGGGCTGATGGTGGTGTGGGAGGGAGGGCTGGTGGTGGTGTGGGAGGGAGGGCTGGTGGTGGTGTGGGAAGGAGGGCTGATGGTGGTGTGGGAGGAAGGGCTGGTGGTGGTGGTGTGGGAGGAAAGGCTGATGGTGGTGTGGGAGGAAAGGCTGATGGTGGTGTGGGAGGGAGGGCTGGTGGTGGTGTGGGAGGGAGGGCTGGTGGTGGTGTGGGAGAAAGGGCTGGTGGTGGTGTGGGAGAAAGGGCTGATGGTGGTGTGGGAGGAAAGGCTGATGGTGGTGTGGGAGGAAGGGCTGGTGGTGGTGTGGGAGGAAAGGCTGATGGTGGTGTGGGAGGAAGGGCTGATGGTGGTGTGGGAGGGAGGGCTGGTGGTGGTGTGGGAGGGAGGGCTGGTGGTGGTGTGGGAGAAAGGGCTGATGGTGGTGTGGGAGGGAGGTGGTGTGGGAAGGAGGTAGTGTGGGAGGAAGGGCTGGTGGTGGTGTGGGAGGGAGGTGGTGTGGGAGGAAGGGCTGGTGGTGGTGTGGGAAGAAGGGCTGGTGGTAGTGTGGGAGGAAGGGCTGGTGGTGGTGTGGGAGGGAGGTGGTGTGGGAGGGAGGTGGTGTGGGAGGGAGGGCTGGTGGTGGTGTGGGAGGAAGGGCTGATGGTGGTGTGGGAGGAAGGGCTGATGGTGGTGTGGGAGGAAGGGTTGATGGTGGTGTGGGAGGAAGGGCTGATGGTGGTGTGGGAGGAAGGGCTGATGGTGGTGTGGGAGGAAGGGTTGATGGTAGTGTGGGAGGAAGGGCTGATGGTAGTGTGGGAGGAAGGGCTGATGGTGGTGTGGGAGGAAGGGCTGATGGTTGTGTGGGAGGAAGGGTTGATGGTAGTGTGGGAGGAAGGGCTGGTGGTGGTGTGGGAGGAAGGGTTGATGGTGGTGTGGGAGGAAGGGCTGATGGTGGTGTGGGAGGAAGGGCTGATGGTGGTGTGGGAGGAAGGGCTGGTGGTGGTGTGGGAGGAAGGGTTGATGGTGGTGTGGGAGGAAGGGCTGGTGGTGGTGTGGGAGGAAGGGTTGATGGTGGTGTGGGAGGAAGGGCTGGTGGTAGTGTGGGAGGAAGGGCTGATGGTGGTGTGGGAGGAAGGGCTGGTGGTGGTGTGGGAGGAAGGGTTGATGGTGGTGTGGGAGGAAGGGCTGATGGTGGTGTGGGAGGAAGGGCTGGTGGTAGTGTGGGAGGAAGGGCTGATGGTAGTGTGGGAGGAAGGGCTGGTGGTAGTGTGGGAAGAAGGGCTGGTGGTAGTGTGGGAGGAAGGGCTGATGGTAGTGTGGGAGGAAGGGCTGGTGGTAGTGTGGGAGGAAGGGCTGGTGGTAGTGTGGGAGGAAAAGGGCTGATGGTAGTGTGGGAAGAAGGGCTGATGGTAGTGTGGGAGGAAGGGCTGATGGTAGTGTGGGAGGAAGGGCTGGTAGTAGTGTGGGAGGAAGGGCTGGTGGTAGTGTGGGAGGAAGGGCTGGTGGTAGTGTGGGAGGAAGGGCTGATGGTAGTGTGGGAGGAAAAGGGCTGGTGGTAGTGTGGGAAGAGGGGCACGCCAGTACTCTCAATGACCGAAGGTGGTTCTGGTAGACAGATATTGTGTACTTTCTTATTACTTACCCTCAGATGAGAAGAAATGTTAACCTGTATGAAACTGTAGACTATACCAGCTTATGTACGGCGAACAGTAGTGTGTTCTGAAGCGGTACGACCTGAGATGACCTACGCTTAGATAGGTGACGTAATCTCTTATCTTGAGGCGATGATCGGATGTTATCAGCAGATAGAAGGGAATACTGTATCTTTGGGAGAGCTTAGGAGTCGTGTGTGTGTGTGTGTGTGTGTACTGTATTAGTATTATGGTAAATGCTACATGCATCTTCAATTAGATACCCTGATATAGCCTAACCTAACCTAACCTAACCTAACCCCCGCAGGTATAATATTAGATGATTTAATTATTAAGTAAAATTAGCAAACTCGGGCTAATCTTCGGGTGATTCCTATAGTAAAAATGACACTAAATTAATACCACTTCCCGGGTCATATCAAAACCTCCTGCTGTCTCTACTATCTTTCCTGTTATTGATTATAGTAACTGGTGATTAATTATATCAATGCCTTAAAGGTAATTAGTTGATATGTTAACTGCCTGGTGAATTTCCTAGTTAATGAGATAAGTTAAATATGTATAATTAATAAACCAACTCAACGAAATCTGTGACTCACTATTTTATTTATTTATTTATTTTGTTTATATTTTGTACGTGTGTGCTTGTGTGGGTGTGTTTGTTTGTTTGTTTGTGTATGTATATATGTATTTGTTTATATATGTTTTTGTGTATTTTTGGTTTTGAGAGAGATGTCGGATCACCTGGAGATTAACCTCACCTAACCTAACCCATCACGAACCAAACCCAACACTAACCTAACCTAACCTAACCTAACCCAACCCATCACGAACCAAACCCAACACTAACCTAACCTAACCTAACCTAACCTAACCTAACCTTATCCCCATTTGCTGTAGAGGTACTGCTAGGTGGTGTTGTAGAGGTACTGCTGGGTGGTACTGTAGAGGTACTGCTGGGTGGTGCTGTAGAGGTACTGCTGGGTGGTGCTGTAGAGGTACTGCTGGGTGGTGCTGTACAGGTACTGCTGGGTGGTGCTGTAGAGGTACTGCTGGGTGGTGCTGTACAGGTACTGCTGGGTGGTGCTGTACAGGTACTGCTGGGTGGTGCTGTACAGGTACTGCTGGGTGGTGCTGTACAGGTACCGTTGGGTGGTGCTGTACAGGTACTGCTGGGTGGTGCTGTACAGGTACCGCTGGGTGGTGCTGTAGTGGCACTGCTGGGTGGTGCTGTAGAGGTACTGCTGGGTGGTGCTGTAGAGGTACTGTTGGGTGGTGCTGTAGAGGTACTGCTGGGTGGTGCTGTACAGGCACCGTTGGGTGGTGCTGTAGAGGTACTGCTGGGTGCTGCTGTACAGGTACCGTTGGGTGGTGCTGTAGAGGTACTGCTGGGTGGTGCTGTAGAGGTACTGCTGGGTGGTGCTGTACAGGTACTGCTGGGTGGTGCTGTACAGGTACCGTTAGGTGGTGCTGTAGTGGCACTGCTGTAATAGTACAAAATAATATTCACACCATCTCCACGGAAATCTGTTAAGGGAGGGAGAATATATTCTTGTGATACACCCTGTAGTGTGGTGACCCTGGGAGCCCAGCCATTAAACTCACCTGTTTAGCGAGTGACCTTTGTGTTTATCTTCCTAACACGCCCATGGCAGCTGATACAGAGAGTTAACACGACCATTGGCGATAACCTTCGTGTGTGTTAAGATGCCTGGCGTGGCTTATGATGTTGCAAGTCCTATGTAAATACCTCCAACTACACCCAGACTTAACACTGTGTTGCTAAGTGTTCTATGTTGATATATATATATATATATATATATTTATATATATATATATATATATATATATATATATATATATATATATATATATATATAAATAATAATAATAATAATAATAATAATAATAATAACACCAGTGATTAAACTCTACTCCTTGTGTTGACAGTGTATTGCTGAGTTTAGTGAGGATGGCAGATGGACAAGAGGGAAATGGTGGTAATGTTTGTTGGCTGTGGCGTGAGTGTGAAGTGATAGTGTTGGCAGGATGGGTGTGGTGTGAGTGTGAAGTGATAGTGTTGGCAGGATGGGTGTGGTGTGAGTGTGGCAGAGGGATTTGTTTTGGTCGGGAGAGTAAGGATGAAAAAAGGTTAGCGGTGGAGGAAGGAGATTGAAGAAGTAGAGGAGGAGGTACGAAGGTGTGACCTTGTTATTGGTCAGGTTATTGCAGGTGTTTTAGAGGTGTTTGTCTGGTTGGCTGCCCACACTGGCACTAGGTAACTGCCCTGTTGGCACTGGCACTAGGTAACTGCCCTGTTGGCACTGGCACTAGGTAACTGCCCTGTTGGCACTGGTACGAGGTAACTGCTCTGTTGGCACTGGCACTAGGTAACTGCTCTGTTGGCACTGGCACTAGGTAACTGCCCTGTTGGCACTGGTACGAGGTAACTGCTCTGTTGGCACTGGCACTAGGTAACTGCCCTGTTGGCACTGGCACTAGGTAACTGCCCTGTTGGCACTGGCACTAGGTAACTGCCCCGTCTCCCATATAGTGTTTTTAAGGCCACCGTCGACCACACTCGTGGATTATGATCTCGGAAGGTTGTCTATTGTCTGGTGGTGATGGACTCCTGGACGGTGTTGTCATTCTCTGGTGGGAGTCTTTGTTGTAGTTCTTGCTCCATTTATTTATTTATTTTTTTTTTTTAACGGGTATTACCTGAACCGGGCATAAGTCACTAACACACATCTGGTCTGGGGCCAAACATAAATTAAAAAAAATCATGAACACACAATAAAAATATTAATAAAGAGCCATAAATAAATACGAAAATTATTTTTTTTTTACAAATCTAGAGTGAGTACAGTATATATATATATATATATATATATATATATATATATATATATATATATATATATATATATATATATATATATATATATACTCACTCTAGATTTGTTGACAAAGTAAGAGAAGCAATTGAGACTTGCAATTGTGTGTAAATGTGGCAGACAGTCAGATCATCAACCTGGAACTTGGTCACAAATTTTCGTGATGTCATATGGCAGCAGGGTCTACCATTTAGACAACACATTATGTTTCCAGTATCTACCCAGGCGGTAGTACCTCCCTGTTTGGTAGCTGCCTCCTGCCCACTATTGCTGTATCTTATACCATATTCCTCCGGCCCAGGTGTGAGGGCGCTGGGTGAAGAATTTTTAAATTTTGTTACGGACAGCAGCTAGTTTATTGTGCACCCCCCATACTCATCTTGTGAGCGTTAGCTCAAAAAAGATTACAGAGTATAGGCCACAAAGGGTGTTTATCAGACCCCAGTGATTTTGATATTGTGGCAATAAATGTTACTGAGTATTTCCAGTACATTGTTTGTTTAAATCGGTACATAGAATTTTGATTGGGTACGAGATGCGAAGTGCGGATGCAGCCTCAGTATACCAGCTATCTTGTCACCAGAGATAAAGTGCTGTGCCATTGCATACACAGTGTGCTTGGATCTGTCTCTATAATGTTCTATTTTTTTCAGTCTAAGACGTAGTGTTGGAGTGTGTGGCCTTATGTCTGGTCACACACTTACATTAATTTAGTTTTGTTCACATTTTCCCGTGGAACATACTGCCAGAGGTACTTATATCCTAACCTTAGTCTAGCTGTTACAGCGTCTTCTAATCTAGTGCTGTTGTTACTTGCTCCATTTACATGTTTTACTTGATACATCTTATCATGGTAAACAATTGATTGACTCGTGCCTGTTTGCACTTGTCTACCGGCTTCAACTTCATCAGCAAGTTCTTTTCTGATTACAGTTGTTAAGGTTCTGTTTGACAGTCCTAGATTGTACTCAACATTGGACGCGAGTTTAGCTAAGGCATCAACTCTATCATGTTCACTAATGCCTATGTGAGAGGGGATCCACTGCTTCTGTAGAGGTACTGCTTCTGTAGAGGTACTGCTTTTTTGGTGCTGTAGTG
This sequence comes from Homarus gammarus, assembly GCA_958450375.1. Taxonomy (NCBI): domain Eukaryota; kingdom Metazoa; phylum Arthropoda; class Malacostraca; order Decapoda; family Nephropidae; genus Homarus; species Homarus gammarus. Next base: position 1,438,659 of record CAUDMG010002284.1, on the reverse strand, counting down.
GTACTGCTTCTGTAGAGGTACTGGTTTTTTGGTGCTGTAGAGGTACTGCTGGGAAGGTTAATATCGGAATGATGATTGACTTAACAAGGGTAAAATTCTACAATAGGTACTCAGGTACGTTAGGTTAGGTCAGGTCCTAACCAACCTGGCCCAAACCAAACGTCCCGTGGCCTAAACGTCCTGCATTCGGACATGATAGGAGTATATAGGCTCTTGTGGATATGTACAGGTCTAGAAAGTTGTCTGTTTCTTTATATATGTGTGGAGATAGGAGTAGTGATGATGGTAGTGGTGGTGGTGATGATGATGGTGGTGGTGATGATGGTGCTGGTGGTAGTGGTAATGATGGTGGTAGTGATGGAGGCTGGTCAGCGATCGGTCCTCCTGCTAACGCGGAACGGAGGGAGATGATCACTGAGGGTCAGCCGTCTCCTGGTGGTGAGGTCTGGAGGGGAAGGGTGCTGTGTCGCTGGTGCTTGAGGGAGGGGAAGGGTGCTGTGTCGCTGGTGCTTTAGGGAGGGGTAGGGTGCTGTGTCGCTGATGCTTTAGGGAGGGGTAGGGTGCTGTGTCGCTGGTGCTTGAGGGAGGTGTAGGGTGCTGTAGTGCTTGAGGGAGGGGAAGGGTGCTGTGTCGCTGGCGCTTTAGGGAGGGGTAGGGTGCTGTAGTGCTTGAGGGAGGGGAAGGGTGCTGTGTCGCTGGTGCTTTAGGGAGGGGTAGGGTGCTGTAGTGCTTGAGGGAGGGGAAGGGTGCTGTGTCGCTGGTGCTTTAGGGAGGGGTAGGGTGCTGTAGTGCTTGAGGGTGGGATGCTGTGACCTAACTAAATCAAACCTAACTTGACCTAATCTAAGCTAAGCTAAACTAACCTACCCCAAATTTAACATAATGAAACCGAAATTGTGTTCAGTACAAAGGTTTACCTCCATCTCTTGCCTGAAATCAACCTGCCTTCTACCAGTAATTGTCTGATACTTAGCTGAAATTCTTAGCAGGAATGAATTATGAATCAGTTATCTTGTTACGTCGAGGCCCTGCCAGTGTTGAGTGCAGTTACTATGAAGATTATTTTAGTAATGTATATCAGTAGCAATGAGCCGGTCTTCTCCAAAACAGGTCTGCTCTCCACGGTAGTCTGTCTTGATCTGATTGTCGAGTGTCAACTGGATGGAGCAAACGGTTGAATGCATCTCTCTCCACCCGAGCGACTAGTAATGACGTAACGTATGTCATTCAAATTTATCAGTTTATTTCTTATTGTGATAGACCTAGTGCTTTGTTATAAAAATATTTATTATAATATAATTTTAAGTCTTATTCAATTTTTTACACAAATTAATTCACCAGAGTTGAAAGTAAGTTAAGAGCATTATTTAGGTCGTTTTAACCCGGTGAACAAATCCCATGTTCATATTCGTTCATCAGACAAATAATGGTAATAATCCGCCACCATTAATAATTACAAATGATTCATGGTCTATGTAAATACTATAGATAGATCCATGACTTATCCCTGACGATAAACATATTCAGCTATGAATTAATTATTACAGAAGTCAACTATCCGTCCATACGAACACGCGACACAGCTCCTGTTGGCGGACAAGTTACTGATTCTCGGTGGAAGTATACGAAATAATCCCCCACATTAAACTAACTAACCTCAGGGTAACATTAGGGTGTTTAACCACCTGTGAACCAAACTGTGAAGGCTAATCTTCACATGGGACAAAATTTCGTAGTATGGTATTGTCGCAACATTGATTCCGGGGAACACGATATACTAGAACGCTGCTTGGTAATGCAATCGTAATTACTGCTAGGTATCGTGGTACTTACAGTAGCCATGGTACTATACGTACTATTGGTATCTATGGTAGTGGTGGCATTGAACGGGAGTGATGGTGATACTAGTGGTAGTTAAACTGCTGCTACTGATAGTAAGGCATAAAATACTCTTAACAAAAAGTGATAATGATGACCCTGGTAGTCGTGGTGGGTGGCCCTCGCGATAACTCCAACCACTCACCACCACCATCTTCGCCTTCGGCAGGTAGTTGGTGGCGGCCACTGGCGGTAGGTAACAGTGAGGGTGTATCCCCTTGTTGGCTGGTAAGGGGGGCGGGGTGGGAGCTGTGGGTAGACTGGGCGGGGAGAGAAGTGGGTGGGTCCAGTGATGGGGGAAGAAGCTGTGGGTGGTCTTGGTGAGGGCGGGGCGGGGCGGGGCGGGGCGGGGTGGGGTGCTGTGGGTGTGGGTTCCGGCAGGGTAGTGAACGGGTGCTGTGAGTTATAAAGTGGTCAGTGTTTACAGCCGGACGACCAAGAAGCCGAGACGCAGGTAAGTAAAGGCGTGAGAACCTCTTGGTGCATGTGTTGAGGACCCCGTGGGAACGTGGTCCCTCCCTCACCTCCCTCCACCAAGCACCCGACCCTCCACTTCCCTCCACAAGGTGTTATAACCTCGACCCTTTCCCTCCTTTCTTCTCGCCAAAGTATTGTACCTCCCTTCCCTCCCCCCCCTTCCTCCTTCCCTCCCCCCTCCCTCCTTCCCTTCCTCCTTCCCTCCCCCCTCCCTCCTTCCCTTCCTCCTTCCCTCCCCCCTCCCCCCTTCCCTCCCTCCCCCCTCCCCCCTTCCCTTCCTTCCCTCCCTCCCTCCTTCCCCCATCCCTTCCTTCCCCCATCCCTTCCTTCCTTCCTTCCTTCCTTCCTTCCTTCCTTTCCTTCCTTCCCTTGGCACCATTCCATCTCTTTTTCCAGTGATATCTCTCTCTCTCCAAAAGCATCATATGACATACTATAAGTCAACATTGTCGTGTGTCTGTCTGTCTGTCTGTCTGTCTGTGTCTGTCTGTCTGTCTGTCTCATTATCGCCAACATCATCACCGTCACCAACATCATCAACTTCACCATCATTGTCATCATCACCATCATCGTTATCGTCACCATCATCGTCATCGTCACCATCATCGTTATCGTCACCATCACCATCATCGTCATCATCACCATAATCGTTATCGTCACCATCACCATCATCGTCATCGTCACCATCATCGTCATCGTCACCATCATCGTCATCGTCTTCACCTTCCTCACCTGACTCAATAATCCTCATCACTTGACCTATAATAATGGTTGTCCTTCGTGTAACAAGGATGGCCGGTCCAAGGGCCATCTAGACGGGAAGTTGTTGAAGGTGTAGAAGCTGTCGCCAACACAACAACCACACCCTGAGATTTCACCTGAAAATTAAACACCCTAATCCTAACTTAATATAATCTAACTCTAACCTAACTTGATCTGATGTAATCTAATCTAAAGTTAATCTAACCTAACGCTAATCCAACTCAACCTAATCCCTCCAGATAGACGTTTGGGTATTTAATCACCAGATAGAAATAAGCTGGGGGAGGGGTGTCTAATCTTCAGGTGATCTCAACACGACACGCATCCTCACCGGAAAGACTCTTGAAATAGACTAAAAGCATCGTGTTGAATTATTCATTTGCGTCACCCACCCACCCACCCACTCAGTCACCCACCCACCTGTCTGCTATGAGTGAAGCCAAGTCTTACGTTGTCAATACTTTACCACCGTATGAGTCACTGGAATTTGCATATTTTACCGCCAAAACACAGAACGAGGAATATAAAGGTTTGGTAATGGGTCTCAAAGGCAGCCGGTGTGGGTCGCTGTACATTATTATATACCTGTGTGTGTGTGTGTTACTTGTGTGTGTGTGTGTGTGTGTGTGTGTTTTACCTGTGTGTGTTACTCCTGCAGCCCACGACTTACCTGAGAACACCGCGTCAATTATTACTTTACCTGTATATACTTACCTGCCTCTTCTTCACTTACCTCCATCCATTTCCAGATTTATCAGATAATATATATTTTTTTTTTACATCTCTCTTCTTCCATCATCATCATCATCATCATCATCCTCTCCCTCCTTATCTATCTATCTTAAAGAAAAAACCCCCCTACTGTATACGGGTTCACTGATGACAGGTACCTGAGGTGGTGACGCCACTAAGGTTTATTACCTGCTTAAATGAGTCGCTTCTCACCTCTACACACCTCACTGTATTGTGCTCAAGGCTGGCCTCCCGAGATATTGTTTAAATTGGTTCACCTGAGGATAAGATGTTCTAGCTTATTTAACCTTAAGATTAACTAACCTAACCTAACCTAACCAAACCTAACTTAACCTAACCTAACCTAACCTAACCTAACTTAACTTAACTTAACTTAACTTAACTTAACTTAACTTAACTTAACTTAACTTAACCTAACCTAACTTAACCTAACCTAACCTAACTTAACCTAACCTAACCTGATAACATAATCCGCCAGGTAGAGTTAGAGTGTTTAATCATCAGGTGGAATAAGCTGAGGGATAGTCTCCAAGTGATATTTAACCCTTTGAGGACGATGATTTAACCCTTTGAGGACGATGATTTAACCCTTTGAGGACGATGATTTAACCCTTTGAGGACGATGATTAAGCCCTTTGAGGACGATGATTTAACCCTTTGAGGACGATGATTTAACCCTTTGAGGACGATGATTAAGCCCTTTGAGGACGATGATTTAACCCTTTGAGGACGATGATTTAACCCTTTGAGGACGATGATTTAACCCTTTGAGGAAAATGATTTAACCAACCCCCCCCCCAGGACTTTTCCCCTGCCGGACCTATAACTGAGGATTTGATGGTAACAGACAAGAAAATGGCTGCCTTTAGTTACCGAGACTCGACATGTCATTTTGTTTCCCCAATAGACTGACTGAAAAGACATTTTTTTTATAGACAATACAACAAGAAATTTTTTAATAGGCTGAAGAAAATAAAATAGACTGAAGACAACAAGACAGATTTACAATAGACTAGAAGGAAGATTTTTGTTTGTGGGGGGGAGGGGGGAGGAGGGGGGTTTATAGGGGAGAAAACCAAGCATTTTTCTTCTAAATAATCTGAAGACTAGAAGACAATTTTACACTTAAATATATTGTCCGAAGACACTAAGGTTATATATTCTTAGTGTGGGGGAGCTGGAGGAGGAGGTGAAGGAGGAGGAGGAGGAGGTGAAGAAGGAGGTGAAGAAGGATGTGGAAGAGAAGGAGAAAGGAGAGGTTTTTCCATGATAGGTGTCAGCGGGTGTGGGCGTGAGGGTGTGTGGGTGCCCCCGGGTGTAGGCGTGAGGGTGTGTAGGTGTCCGTGGAGGTGTGTGTGTGTGTATAGTGACTTTATAGGTGTGGGCGTGAGTGAGTGTTGGTTACTTAGGGTGTGTAGGTGTGGGCGTGAGGGAGTGTGGGTGTCTGTGGGCGGCGTGTCCCCAGCAGAGGAGCGTGGGAGCGATGTCCAGTGTCCTCGGCGTCATAAACTGCTCCACCACACTACACGGGCTGGCCGGAGGAAGGTGTTTGTTAAGCCACACACGGAATAAGCCCCCCGACACACACACACACACACACACACACACAAGAATGGAAGAAACTGCAGCGGACCTTTTGACCCTTACTAGGCAGTTCCGTTTACACCCAACCCCTATCGCTCATATATCCATCCAACCTATGTTTGAAGCTATCCAGCGTATTCGAGTTAATGCTGATGTTTGGTAACTTGTTCCACTCATCCACTACTCTATTTCCATACCAGTGTTTACCTATCTCGCACCTAAATCTAAGTTCTTCTAATTTAAAACCATTGTTGCGAGTTCGCTCCTGGTTGGATAGTTTGAGAAATATTTGTTATATCACCTTTGTTTAACCCTGACTTCCATTTATACACCTCTATCAGGTCGCCCCTCGCTCTACGTCTCTCGAGGGAGTGCAAATTAAGATGTTTTAACCTGTCTCTATACTCAAGGTTCCTAATACCCAGGATTAGTCTTGTCATTCTCCTCTGATTTCTTTCTAGGGATTCTATATCCATTCTGTAATACGGTGACCAGAATTGAACTGCGTGATCCAAATGACGTTTCACAAGTGCAAGATATAGTTTTAGGATGACCTCGCTAGTCTTGTAACTAACACACCTTTGTATGAACCCAAGTACTTTATTAGCCTTGTTTCGAGCAAATACACATTGTTTACTTGGTTTAACATTCCTTCTTATCATTACTCCTAAATCTTTCTCAGTCGGATTTCTCCATAACATCGTTGTTCATCTGATATCTGGTGTCTCAGTATACATCTCCTAGGCTACGTACTTTACATTTGTCCACACACATACGGGATAAGCTCCCCCCCCCCCCCCCTCACACACACACACGGGATAAGACAGAAGCCGTCGACATAGTGCCTTAAGCCAGCACAAGTAAACAAACAGGTAAACAATATAATCAATTTGACAAAGAATAAACAACAAAGGCCATTACTTAATTTCCTGTAGGATCTTTTAACTAATAAGTAATCCCAGTAAAGTTTTTTTTCATCTTTTATTTAATATTTTACTAGTGGGTTTTTTTTTATGTAATGTGAGAATATTTTATTTTTAATTTGGTATTTTATTTCCATTATCTTATAGTCGGGATAACTATTATTTTGTACTGTTTTTCTTTGTTATTTTTGATTACTACGATTTTTGCAGTAACCAGTCGTCTTCATCACCATCATTATCGTCATTATTATCGCCATTGTCGTCATTATCGTCATTATTATCGCCATTGTCGTCATCATTATCGTCATTATTATCGTCATTGTCATCTCCCCTTCCCACACCGCATCCTTCCTTCCCTTTCCCTCAACCACCCCCAATTTTTCCACCCTGTCTCCCCACTCCCTATACCTACATACACCCCTTCTCCCCTTTCCCATCTCCCATCCCAACATCCTATTACCTCCCCACACCCATTTCCCCCTTTCTCCATCCATTTATTCCACCCTCTATTCTTAAACACCATAATCTTTCCTCCCCCCTCCCTCCCCACACCTCCTCCCGACACCCAGAAGCCACACTACCACGCCCCCCACACCCACCCCCCCCCCCACCCCACCCCCCCCCACACCTATACCCGCACCCCACCCCGGAACCCCACCCCGGAAACCGCGGTCAGCAGGAGGTTGTGGCGGTGTGCGGTCACTGTCACGGGTAGTTTTCTGGTCCTGATAGTAGGTCGTGTGGTCGTAGGGTCGTGGTGGTCGTAGGTTCGTGGTGGTCGCAAGTTCTTGGCGGTCGCAAGTTCTTGGCGGTCGTAGGTTCGTGGTGATCGTAGGGTCGTGGTGGTCTTAGGTTCGTGGTGGTCGTAGGGTCGTGGTGGTCGTAGGTTCGTGGTGGTCGTAGGTTCGTGGTGGTCGTAGGTTCGTGGTGGTCGTAGGTTCGTGGTGGTCGTAGGTTCGTGGTGGTCGTAGGTTCGTGGTGGTCGTAGGTTCGTGGTGGTCGTAGGTTCGTGGTGGTCGTAGGTTCGTGGTGGTCGTAGGTTCGTGGTGGTCGTAGGTTCGTGGTGGTCGTAGGGTCGTTTAGTAGTTTCTCTGATGGAACTTAAGCCCATAGGCATGGCCCTTGGCTTGTGTGAATGACCTGTAAGTGACCTGTGAGTGACCTGTAAGTGACCTGTAAGTGACCTGTGAGTGACCTGTAAGTGACCTGTAAGTGACCTGTGAGTGACCTGTAAGTGACCTGTGAGTGACCTGTGAGTGACCTGTGAGTGACCTGTATGACCTGTGAGTGACCTGTGAGTGACCTGTAAGTGACCTGTGAGTGACCTGTAAGTGACCTGTGAATGACCTGTGAGTGACCTGTGAGTGACTCGTGAGTGACTTGGTTGTAATTTTTGCCCCAGTGACAGTTTCTTGGAGCTTTATTATGGTTCACGAAGCTTTATTATGGTTCACGAAGCTTTATTATGGTTCACGAAGCTTTATTATGGTTCACGAAGCTTTATTATGGTTCACGAAGCTTTATTATGGTTCACGAAGCTTTATTATGGTTCACGAAGCTTCGTTTTAGTGAATGCCAAAATATCAAGTGATTTATTTTTAGCAATCTGTGTTGTGGAGGAGGAGGAGGAGGAGGAGGTAGAGGAGGAGGAGGAGGTAGAGGAGGAAGAGGAGGTAGAGGAGGAGGAGGAGGAGGAGGAAGAGGTAGAGGAGGAGGAGGAGGAGGAGGTAGAGGAGGAGGAGGAGGAGGAGGAAGAGGTAGAGGAGGAGGAGGAGGAGGAGGAGGAAGAGGTAGAGGAGGAGGAGGAGGTAGAGGAGGAGGAGGAGGCGGTAGAGGAGGAGGAGGAGGAGGTAGAGGAGGAGGAGGAGGAGGAGGTAGAGGAGGAGGAGGAGGAGGAGGTAGAGGAGGAGGAGGTAGAGGAGGAGGAGGAGGAGGAGGTAGAGGAGGAGGAGGAGGAGGAGGTAGAGGAGGAGGAGGAGGAAGAGGTAGAGGAGGAGGAAGAGGAGGAGGTAGAGGAGGAGGAGGTAGAAGAGGAGGAGGAGGAGGTAGAGGAGGAGGAGGAGGAGGAGGTAGAGGAGGAGGAGGAGGAGGAGGAGGAGGAGGAGGGGGGTGGAGGAGGAGGAGGTAGAGGAGGAGGAGGAGGAGGAGGTAGAGGAGGAGGAGGAGGAAGAGGTAGAGGAGGAGGAGGAGGTAGAGGAGGAGGAGGAGGCGGTAGAGGAGGAGGAGGAGGAGGTAGAGGAGGAGGAGGAGGTAGAGGAGGAGGAGGAGGAGGTAGAGGAGGAGGAGGAGGAGGTAGAGGAGGAGGAGGAGGAGGAGGAGGAGGAGGAGGGGGGTGGAGGAGGAGGACGACGAGATGGAGGAGGTGGTGAAGGAGGAGGCGGAAATATTTCGTACCTGTTCCTACGCGGTGTCCTTTGAGAGTCCCTGGGGGGTAGCCCTGTCACAGTCAGGTTCAGGGGGGCCCTGCCGCAGGATGGCTTGAGGGATCCTGGCAAAGGTCGATCCAGGAGGTCCTACCACAGAATGGTCCAGGAGGTCCTACCACAGACTGGTCCAGAAGGTCCTACCACAATCTGGTCCAGAAGGTCCTACCACAGACTGGTCCAGAAGGTCCTACCACAGACTGGTCCGGGAGGTCCTACCACAGGCTGATCCAGAAGGTCCTACCACAAACTGGTCCGGGAGGTCCTACCACAAGCTGATCCAGAAGGTCCTACCACAGTCTGGTCCAGAAGGTCCTACCACAAACTGGTCCGGGAGGTCCTCTGGTTGGCATGGTGATGAGAGCTGGTGATTCAAGAGGGACTGTGGTGGTGGAGGGATGGGCAGGTGTGGTGGAGGGGTGGGCAGGTGTGGTCAGCACAGGTAGGGTGGTCGGCCTCACACTGCCCCTAGAGGGAGCCACAGTCACGAGAGTTCACAGACATGGATCAATTACTGCCCCCTAAGACGCTGACACACTCAACTGATATGTGTCCTAAAGTGGTGTTTGGAGACACAGGTATCCGGCCACACGGGTACAAGTAAAGGCAAAATATATGTAAAGAGATTGACTTAATGACCTTGTGAACTTACCTGTGTAGTACCTGGTATATATATTTAATAACTGAGCTTAATTTGAACGTTTATATGTTACTGAAGAACATTACTACTACTATTACTACCACTATCACCACCTACCACTACCACCACCACCACCTACCACCACCACCACCACCACCTACCACCACCACCTACCACCACCACCGCGACCTGCCACCACACTTCATGCTCTAACACTCAGGTACATTACACCATGATGGCCTTCGGGGAGGTGTGAGTTCCTGATTATCTCCTGATCTGAGTGGCGGCTTGTGGAGGAATGCTGCGGTGGTGGTGCTCTACTGAGTGGTGGTCGGCTGCTGGCGAGGAACCATTCTGATGGTGATTGGTAGGTGTGATCTGAGTGATCTGAGTGATGGTTAGAGTAGGAGGTCTTTCTTGTAGTAGCCTGATGGTTAGAATTCTGATGGTCGCTGAGGGGAGAGAATGTTACAGTAGGTGTGTTCTGAGTGGTATAGGTAATAGATCGGTATTGGGGGGGGAGACTCTTTTTTGCATTCTGAGTGGCTGTCTGTAAAAGATGGTAATCAGGAGAGTGCTGAGTGGCAGGTCGACATTATCTGATTGTATCGAGCGATCAAGAGAAGTTATTTAGCAAGGTGGTATTTCCTCTCTCTCTCTCTCTCTCTCTCTCTCTCTCTCTCTCTCTCTCTCTCTCTCCAGGTGAAATAAACTATGGTGCCTATTCATCTGGTCGTAACAGAGAAGCATCAGCCAATTATAACTACCTGTATACCTGGACAACAACAATAATAATAATAATGATAATAATAATAATAATAATAATAATAATAATAATAATAATAATAATAATAATAATAATAATAACAATTACTCGAGATATTATTAAATCTACAAAAAAAAAAAAAAGAAAAAAAAAGTAGACGTTCAGCTGTTTTGCATTTTCCCAGGAAGTTTGGGGCGGCTCCCATCAACACCCACCCTCCCTCGTCCCTCCCTACCCCTCACCACCACCTCCTACCGTCATCCTACGTGGGACTGGGAAGGTGAGAAGAGACCCTATAACCCAAGGCTGTTACGGGGATTTTTTTTTTTCTTTTTACCAACTTTTTTTTTTTTTCCATTGACTCTGGAGGGACAACCGCGCGTGTAGGAACAATGATTGATTGTACGGTATTTACCTTTCTTTCCTGAGACACAAGCGGTGGCGGCTCCTTCCTTCCTCTGTGTCTGTTCTCTCTTTCTTTCATTTTCCTTCCTTTCCATCTCCTTCTCCTCTCTATTTATCTCACGTCCTCCTTCTCTTTCTCTCTCCCTCTCTCTTCCTTCCAACTTAACCCCCCCCCCTTCTCACTCTCTCCCTCTTTCTCCCCCCTTTCTCTGTCTCTCTCCCCCCTGCATCTCCTCTCTCTCTCTCTCTTCTTATCTCCCCCTTCTCTCCTCCCCATCTATATTGTCTCAATGAGGCTTCTCCTACCAGGTGAGGGAGGTTCTTTGTGTGGCCGGGAGGGAGAAGAGAGAGAGAGAGAGGGAGGTGTTAACGCCTCTGTGTGTGTGTCCTTACAGAGGTAACTTGTAGTTCACAGTTTTCTCGCCATTATGTGTATTTCAGCACCTGGGCACAGTCGACCTCAGGTGACGACCGGTGTGTGTGTGTGTGTGTGAACGCTACTAACTGCCTCAAATTAAAGTTCAACACGAAGATGGATTCCAAAATGGCGTACATCTGACACTGACACTGTAATTATATATATAGTACTAAATCACCTATTATAATGTACTAAATAAACTATATATATATATTATTGTACTAAATTGGCCATATTAATGTACTACAATACCCCACCTCCTCATACTTGGCTTTTATGTACAAATGACAATACTCTTGAGTGACGGCGGCCACTCCTCAGTTCCCCGTTACTCAATAAAAGTCAATGAGGTACCCCCAAAAAAATCGGTACAAAAAAAATAGATTCAAAAGTCTATGGACAAAAAAATAATAAAAGGGAAATATTGTCCGTGTGTGTGTGTGTGTGTGTGTGTGTGTGTGTGTGTGTGTGTGTGTGTGTGTGTGTGTGTGTGTGTGTGTTTTACGACTCTCCTCCCCTACCCCCATCAACCAGGAGTAAGAAACAAAAATGGACAAAAATATTCACTTTAGAAGAATCACACACACACACACTGGCCTTTTTCCTTCGTGCCAAATTTACGATCAAACAAGAATGTGTTTTTTTGTGTGTGTCAAACTCAAGTGTTCAGAAGTGAGTTTTATTTCACATAATAACAAGTCCTGTCGAGTGTAATTATGGGTATTGCTTCGTCTTGGTGGTTTGGTTGGGGTTAGGTTAGGTTTGGTTGGGGTTAGGTTAGGTTAGGTTAGGTTTGGTTGGGGTTAGGTTAGGTTTGGTTGGGGTTAGGTTAGGTTAGGTTTGGTTGGGGTTAGGTTAGGTTAGGTTTGGTTGGGGTTAGGTTAGGTTTGGTTGGGGTTAGGTTAGGTTAGGTTTGGTTGGGGTTAGGTTAGGTTAGGTTTGGTTGGGGTTAGGTTAGGTTTGGTTGGGGTTAGGTTAGGTTAGGTTGGGGTTAGGTTAGGTTAGGTTGGGGTTAGGTTAGGTTTGGTTGGGGTTAGGTTAGGTTAGGTTTGGTTGGGGTTAGGTTAGGTTTGGTTGGGGTTAGGTTAGGTTAGGTTAGGTTTGGTTGGGGTTAGGTTAGGTTTGGTTGGGGTTAGGTTAGGTTTGGTTAGGTTGGGGTTAGGTTAGGTTTGGTTGGGGTTAGGTTAGGTTTGGTTGGGGTTAGGTTAGGTTAGGTTGGGGTTAGGTTAGGTTTGGTTGGGGTTAGGTTTGGTTGGGGTTAGGTTAGGTTTGGTTAGGGTTTACATTAGACTTGGTTGGATCTTGGTTTGGTTTAGGTTAGGTTAAGTTAGGTTAGGTCTGAGATAAAATAAATTTGGTTAAATTAGGTTTGGTAAAATAGGTTAGGTTAAATAAGGTCAGGTCAGGTCAGGTCAGGTCCAATAAGACTAGGTTAGGCTAGGTTAAATAAGGTTTAGTTAGGCTAGACTAGGTTAAATAAGGCTAGGTCAGGTCAGGTCAAATAAGATTAGGTTAGGTTAGGTTAAGCATCAGTTTGTCTACAAAGTTCACGGGCACTCGTTTATGGTTCACCACTGAGAGCAGAACTTGTCGTGTGTTAAGATATACAGTTGTAATATGTATGAAGTAATTTACATGATTATTATTGGTCAGTTTGAGTGTTGCCATGGTGACGGGTTCATGGTATCAGTAGGATGGCAACGAGCACATGCAGGAGTTGAGAGGTGTGTGTGTGTGTGTGTGTGTGCGCGCGTGTGTGTGTGGGGGGGGGGGGGGTCAACTCGGGGCTTCTTTCTCTATAAATCTATGGGGATTTATCTCCTTGTAATAGGCCTCGGTTATATTAGGCACTAGCTCTAATGGACTGCTGTCTTAATTGGCCCTAGTATTAATGGTTGTATATTGGGATATGTTAGGGCCCATTAGGACTGCGGCACATTAGGACTGCGGCCCATTAGGACGTACTGTACAGCCAGTTAGGTTAGGTTAGGTTTACAGTGAGCGTATACCAAATTAAGTTATGTTTCGATTAGCAGGTACCAAAGCTCGCCAATTATAACGTTAATAACTAGATTTTAGAGGAAAATCTCCCAATTAGTAAATAGTCTGATTACTGTTTAGCTAAAAATAAACATCGCCCGATATTATGTCAATTATGTTTGGTTGGTAACATGGGTGATATTTTTTTTTAACATATTGATATGGTAAGTTACTGTATAGGCTTTTGTTAATAGTGTAACGTTCTGTAGCTTTTGTTAATAGTGTAACGTCTGTAGCTTTTGTTAATAGTGTAACGTCTGTAGCTTTTGTTAATAGTGTAACGTCTGTAGCTTTTGTTAATAGTGTAACGTCTGTAGCTTTTGTTAATAGTGTAACGTCTGTAGCTTTTGTTAATAGATTAACGTCTGTAGCTTTTGTTAATAGTGTAACGTCTGTAGCTTTTGTTAATAGTGTAACGTCTGTAGCTTTTATTAATAGTGTAACGTCTGTAGCTTTTGTTAATAGTGTAACGTCTGTAGCTTTTGTTAATAGTATAACGTCTGTAGCTTTTGTTAATAGTGTAACGTCTGTAGCTTTTGTTAATAGTGTAACGTCTGTAGCTTTTGTTAATAGTGTAACGTCTGCAGCTTTTGTTAATAGTGTAGCGTCTGTAGCTTTTGTTAATAGTGTAACGTCTGTAGCTTTTGTTAATAGTGTAACGTCTGTAGCTTTTGTTAATAGTGTAACGTCTGTAGCTTTTGTTAATAGTGTAACGTCTGTAGCTTTTGTTAATAGTGTAACGTCTGTAGCTTTTGTTAATAGTGGTAACGTCTGTAGCTTTTATTAATAGTGTAACGTCTGTAGCTTTTGTTTATAGTGTAACGTCTGTAGCTTTTGTTAATAAATGCTAATGTATTACCACGCTTCAGCAACTAAGATATTTAATAATAGTTTTCCTTTTGTATATTAAATGCTGATATAAGACGATATATAATACAGTATACAAATTATATGTTATTTATAAAAGTTAGCAAATGTTCACCAGGCTTCAGGAACGTTCACAAATGCTTTAAAAATGTTCATAAATACTTCGAAAATTTAACGCCATAAATTTCTCGTCTTTTACTAAAATCGGTACAAATATATCAGGAAAAAATGATGAAAAATTACAAAATGTCATGAGGTAAATAATGAATAATATACTGTAATATCAGCTGTATATTTTGTATCACACATGGACGTGAATGATGTATTAAGGATGTATATCTTCAGGCCGCGGCTTCACTCTATTACTTTATTTTAATACATAAAGCAAAGATTATTGAAGGCGTTGATACAAACACTATTAACAATAAATTAAATAAATGGGAATATTTTGTTGCCTAAAGAAAATATTTAATTAAAAAAAAACGAATTTTGATGAGAATTTTTTTTAATTCATAAACTAAATTTTGAATATTTAATTGGATAATAAGAAACCATTTAAATAAAACTAAATTTATGTATATTTTTTGGGAGAATAAATTACAGAAATAAAAAAAAGTAGAAAGAATATTAAGTTATGCAAAATATATATATATATATATATATATATATATATATAATCAACGACCTCACCAGCAAGGAAAACTAAATCAAAGAATATAGGTTAATATAATGTTAATGAAATAATTTTAATATTGAATTGAACGAGTATATGTAGTTAAAATTTTAATCTTCAAATGGCCCAGAAATTAATGAATTAATTTGTATAAAAATATAATAATAATAATTTTTATTATTATTATTATTATTATTATTATTATTATTATTGGACAAAATAACACTTAGAATTAAAATTTTATTATGGTGTAAAACAAATGTTGACCAATAAAAAAAAAATTTAATAAAAAAGGAAAAAAAAATCAACAGCATATTTAAATATCTAAATTGATAAAAAATTTAGATATTTACTAATAAAAAAATATAAGACGAACAAAATAACAAAGAAAAAGAAACATGACGGAAGAAAAATCCGCCATAAATGACAACAAGAAACAATAACAAAAGAGATACGATGAACTGATGAAGGAAACAAAGGCAGATAAATGGAGAAGAGGAGAGAGAAAAACCCAAAATGCAAATTAAAAAGCCAATTAACGTAGAAATATCAACAATAAAGAGGTAACAGGTTAATAAAACTCTAAAATATGGTTCTAGACGACGGAATATCAATGCAAATTTGATGTTTTGGCAGGGGAACGTTTGGCTGGTGGGCGGTGTCTGTTGAAGGCCCTGCATTACGAGCACACTGAACTTATAAATTTGACTAAAAACAATGAATTATTAAAACAAATTACGAATATACAGTTACCTATTATGTTGGCTGTGTTGTTAATTTTATTTACTGCTAAAATATTAAAATTATTGTTGGAAAAGACAGTACTGCAGTTGTTTAAAGAGTGAGAAATATTGATAAGATTGAAAGGCTATTATATACATACGTGGGTGGTGGTGGTGGTGGTGATAGTGATGGTTGGTGGTGGTGGTGGTGATAGTGATGGTTGGTGGTGGTGGTGGTGGTAGTGATGGTTGGTGGTGATAGTGATGGTGGGTGGTGGTGGTGATAGTGATGGTTGGTGGTGATAGTGGTGGTGGTGATAGTGATGGTTGGTGGTGATAGTGATGGTTGGTGGTGGTGGTGATAGTGATGGTTGGTGGTGATAGTGGTGGTGGTGATAGTGATGGTTGGTGGTGATAGTGATGGTTGGTGGTGGTGGTGATAGTGATGGTTGGTGGTGATAGTGGTGGTGGTGATAGTGATGGTTGGTGGTGGTGGTGGTGATAGTGATGGTGGTGATTGTGATGGTTGGTGGTGGTGGTGATAGTGATGGTTGGTGGTGATAGTGGTGGTGGTGATAGTGATGGTTGGTGGTGATAGTGATGGTTGGTGGTGGTGGTGATAGTGATGGTTGGTGGTGGTGGTGATAGTGATGGTTGGTGGTGATAGTGGTGGTGGTGATAGTGATGGTTGGTGGTGATAGTGATGGTTGGTGGTGGTGGTGATAGTGATGGTTGGTGGTGATAGTGGTGGTGGTGATAGTGATGGTTGGTGGTGATAGTGATGGTTGGTGGTGGTGGTGATAGTGATGGTTGGTGGTGGTGGTGGTGATAGTGATGGTTGGTGGTGGTGGTGGTGATAGTGATGGTTGGTGGTGGTGGTGGTGATAGTGATGGTTGGTGGTGATAGTGATGGTTGGTGGTGGTGGTGATAGTGATGGTTGGTGGTGATAGTGGTGGTGGTGATAGTGATGGTTGGTGGTGGTGGTGATAGTGATGGTTGGTGGTGATAGTGATGGTTGGTGGTGGTGGTGATAGTGATGGTTGGTGGTGATAGTGATGGTTGGTGGTGGTGGTGATAGTGATGGTTGGTGGTGATAGTGGTGGTGGTGATAGTGATGGTTGGTGGTGGTGGTGGTGGTGATAGTAATGGTTGGTGGAGGTCGTAGTGGTGATGGTTGGTGGTGGTCGTAGTGGTGATAATGATAAGAAAAAAATACTGTGCAGTTTTGTAGCATAAATAACTGTAGAGGAGTACTGTAACAAGACATCATCTGTACCCGGGTCTGTAGTGTTGCTTTGTAATATTGTAGACGTCTGTTTATAGTCAGAGAATTAAGAAAATATATATATATTGATTCTTTTAATTTATTTTTAGGAATAATATTAAATAAAAAGTCTCATATTCCTTTATTAGATTTTTAACAAAGAAAGATTAAAGAAAGACCAGTAATTATTTTTTTCTTCTGGTTTTCATAAAGAAATATTGAATTTACAATCATCATTTCTATTAGTTTAGGTTTTTAGTAGAGAGATTTATTACACGAAAT
Organism: Homarus gammarus; assembly: GCA_958450375.1. NCBI lineage: Eukaryota > Metazoa > Arthropoda > Malacostraca > Decapoda > Nephropidae > Homarus > Homarus gammarus. The sequence continues at coordinate 1,421,781 of CAUDMG010002284.1, read as the reverse complement.
CACTAATTATTATATTTAAATAGAAAATCATTAAAACGTTTATTTAAAATTTAATTAAGAGAAATTAAACTATAAATATATCTATTATTTTCTTTACTTTTTTTAGAAGAAAAATATTAAATAAAACAAAGTACCCAAATATTACCTTACTATTTTCATAATATTGTATTACAAAGAAAAAGATCACTATCTTTAACTAATTTACACAGACTTTCATTAATACTATATAATTATAGATTAATAAAAAAGAAACGAGATCACCTGAAGATTAACCACCCCATCATATTCTACCCTGGTGATTAAACACACTAATGCTGTCAGGGGGGTTAGGTTAGGTTAGGTTAGGTTAGGTTAGGTTAGGTTGTTTCATCATCATGTGAAATAAACCGAGGTTCCTAATAACCACGAGGTTTAAGACGCCCTTCATATTATGTAATGATTTCAATAAGTAAATAAAATATTGATACAAAATATTTGGCTACTTCAGAAACGACTAGATAAATACAGACTGTATTTATGAGTTACAAATACTTAAGAACTCTTACAGAATAAGAAAAACCTTGTAATATAGCAACAATTCCTAGGAACACTTGAAATACTCCTACAAATTTCAAAATACAGTAGATAAAAATATTTTGAATTTTTAGAGTTAGAAAAATATAGAGAAGTGTTTCAGAAAGTTTACCGAACAACCTGTGTATTAGACATTGACTTCAGGAGAGAGAGAGAGAGAGAGAGAGAGAGAGAGAGAGAGAGAGAGAGACACGTATACTAGGCATGGAATCTTAATAAATATAATAAACCTGTTAAAAATATCAGAATTAAAAAAAAAATAGATTTGAGAAACAAAAAGCAGAAAGTGAAATGAGAAACCAGTCAACCAATGTTTATGTGTCGTTCCGCAGCCAACACCTCCCTCCACCACCGCCATCACCATCTCTTTTTGCCACAATTTAACACGTCATTTATTAGCTAGAGTTTTGCATGTTTTACTGTAGTGCGCAATATGCAAATTATCACCAATTAGGAGTATCTACAGAGCTGATAGTTTTGTAGATAACCCACCAAACACACAAGTAATTACCAAGAATCAGGGATAACAATTTTGCTTCCGATACGCCCGTGTGTGGTCCAGCGTGTATATGGCAAGGCAAACACAACCCTTATACAGATGACGGTAGTAGTGGTAGTAGTAATAGTGGTAGTATAGCAGATGGTACGTGAGGCTGGTATGGAGGAAGTGTTAACGACAACCACACAACCATTCTCTCGCCTTAATGAACCTGGTTTCTGGGGCAATAATAGTGAAAAGGGAATCGACAATGAAATGGAAATTACTACTCCGTATGTTTGAGAGTTTGGGTGTTAGTTTTTTTTTGTCTTCACCCGGAGGTAATCAGTAGTTTATTCTCTGTTATTTTCTTTTTATGTTATTATCGTTTTGTTTTGTATTTCCTCTTGGTATTAGTGTAGCTGGTGTGGTACTTGGTGTGGTTGGTGTATTGCTGTTGTGGTTAATGATGTGGTTGGTGTACTGCTATTGTGGTAGGTGGTGTGGTTGGTGTACTGCTATAGTGTGGTAGATGGTGTGGCCGGTGTACTGCTAATGTGGTATCCGGCCTTTAAGCTCCACCACCGAGAGACTTGTCGAAGGATTTAACTACGGGTTCTAATTTATGATGTTGGTTATGGTAGATGGTAATCTTTGGCTGGGGTACTGGAGGAGGGCTGGAGGGTGGCGGGCTGGGGGTGGACGACTGAGGGTTGAGGGCTGTTTGATGGAGGGCTGGGGGTGGGGTGGAGAGCTAGGGGGTGAAAGGGTGGTAGGAAGGGTTGATGGAGGACTTAGGAAGGGCTGGGGAGTTGGGGGCTACTAGAAGGAGGGCTGGATAAGGTCTGGGGTGCTCTGGGCGTCGGGGTACTCCCTCACTCTCCCTCATCGACGTAATAGTGAGGATATTCGCATGGTTAACGAGGCCCTTTGGTTGTTTTATGAACTCGTGTAATAACTATCGTAATTGTCTCTCACTAATTCATTTAATTCGGGGTCATATATATATATATATATATATATATATATATATATATATATATATATATATATATATATATATATATTAAGTTCTAATATACACACACAGTTTCCTCACCATCGTGTAAGAAGTGAGTCTCTCCTCACTCTTCTCACTCTCTCCTCACCTCTTTCTTCCATATTCTTTCTCATTCTCCTTCCTCCTCCTTTCTCCCTCTTTCTCCTCCCCCACCCCCCTTCCCTCTTCTTTCCTGAAACTCTTCTCTCATCTTTTGTTATCTACTTCTTCACTTCTCGCGTTATCATCTTACCTCTTTCTTATTCTCCTCTTCCAGGTTTCGAGTCCTCGCCTCCTGACGAAGTTCTCACCTGAGTGACGTCATTGTGTGAGTAGATATTTTAAACCTTTCTCGCTATTAATATACAGGTATTTGATGCACTGTACAGGTCTTCGACGTGCAGGTCTTCGACGTGCAGGTCTTCGACGTGCAGGTATTCGACGTGCAGGTATTCGACGTGCAGGTATTCGACGTGCAGGTATTCGACGTGCAGGTATTCGACGTGCAGGTATTCGACGTGCAGGTCTTCGACGTGCAGGTATTCGACGTGCAGGTATTCGACGTGCAGGTATTCGACGTGCAGGTATTCGACGTGCAGGTCTTCGACGTGCAGGTATTCGACGTGCAGGTATTCGACGTGCAGGTATTCGACGTGCAGGTATTCGACGTGCAGGTATTCGACGTGCAGGTCTTCGACGTGCAGGTATTCGACGTGCAGGTATTCGACGTGCAGGTCTTCGACGTGCAGGTATTCGACGTGCAGGTATTCGACGTGCAGGTATTCGACGTGCAGGTATTCGACGTGCAGGTATTCGACGTGCAGGTATTCGACGTGCAGGTCTTCGACGTGCAGGTATTCGACGTGCAGGTATTCGACGTGCAGGTATTCGACGTGCAGGTATTCGACGTGCAGGTATTCGACGTGCAGGTTTTTGATGTACAGATAATTATCGACTTACGATGACGTATAAACCGCAGTGCGATTTGGAGTATTATGTACGACTTTTTTTGTTGCCCTTAAATAACCTAACAACCTAACTTCACCTAACCTAACAACCTAACCTAACCTAACAACCTAACTTCACCTAACCTAACAACCTAACCTCACCTAACAACCTAACCTCACCTAACCTAACAACCTAACCTAACCTAACAACCTAACTTCACCTAACCTAACAACCTAACCTAACCTAACAACCTAACTTCACCTAACCTAACAACCTAACCTAACCTAACAACCTAACCTCACCTAACCTAACAACCTAACCTAACCTAACAACCTAACCTCACCTAACAACCTAACCTCACCTAACCTAACCTAACCTAACAACCTAACCTCACCTAACAACCTAACCTCACCTAACCTAACAACCTAACCTAACCTAACCTAACCTAACCTCACCTAACCTAACCTAACAACCTAACCTAACCTAACCTAACAACCTAACAACCTAACCTAACCTAACCTAACCTCACCTCACCTAACAATCTAACAACCTCACCTAACCTAACCTAACCTCACCTAACCTAACAACCTAACCTCACCTAACAACCTAACCTAACCTAACCTAACCTCACCTAACCTAACCTAACAACCTAACAACCTAACCTAACCTAACCTCACCTAACCTCACCTAACAACCTAACCTAACCTAACCTAACCTAACAACCTAACCTCACCTAACCTAACCTAACCTAACCTCACCTAACCTAACAACCTAACCTCACCTAACAACCTAACCTAACCTAACCTAACGTCAGTCATCTTATATTTACCTCCGAGAGAGTTGCCAGATGTCACTATTCACCTTAAACCTCATTAAGTTAGGTCAAGGTGTGTGTGTGTTTAATGATAATAATTAACGGTTTATTGAAAGAGCATGGCAGACGGAAGGCTGAAAATATACAGTTGCGTAATTGGGGAATGGGTCTCTTGATTTACAAATAATATACAAGTAACATAAGTGATACAAATATGATATATAATACCTAGGTGGGGAGAAGGTCAAACTACAGGGCATTTCAACATAATGACAGTGTAAGGAGTAGTATTTACTGGGAGTGAATACACTGGTTTATTACAAGTTATTGATAATTTTGTGTGTGTGTGTGTGCGCGCGCGCGTTTTATTGGCGACTGGAACAATCCCTTAAGAGGAATAATTCGTGTGATTTTCTCGTTCTTGGGATGAGGGGAATGTCGATGCGAGATAAGACGAGAAGTGGCGAGATTCCAGGAGAAATTCTTGGAGGCTGGTGGCTCACGAGTTGAGCTACTGTGGTGGTGGTGGATAAGTCTGTCTGTCATTGATGTGCTTATCCATCCATCTATCCAGTGTTTTTCTGTTCATTAATCTACACACACACACGCACACACACACATACACACACGCACATACACACACTAAGGTTACCTGAGGAATATTTTCACCTTTCTTTGCATTATGGATGATTAGGGTCGTGTTGGTACTATCTTCACTATTAGACTTACATCAGGATACTATTACATAAGAACATAAGAAAGTGGGATACTGCAGGCGGCCGACTGGCCCATACAGGGCAGATCCCTTTCACACCCATCCCAGCACTTCCATGTGCCTATCCAACTTCGTCTTGAAGCTCCCTAGCGTCCCCGATCCTACTATAGCACTCGGTAGCCTATTCCACATATCCACAACTCTATTACCAAACCAGTGCTTGCCTATATCCTTTCTGAATCGGAATTTATCTAATTTAAAGTCATTTGTTCTAGTTATTTCGTTATTACTGAGCTTCAGAACATCTTCCATTTTACCCTTGTTAATTCCACTTACCCACTTGAACACCTCTAGCATATCTCCCCTAACTCTGAGCCTCTCTAATGAATGCAAGCCTAAGCTTTTCAGTCTTTCTTCATGTGGAAGGTTTCTAATATTATGGATCATTTTTGTCATTCTTCTTTGTACTCTCTCCAAAGAATCTATGTCCATTCTATAATAAGGACACCAGAACTGAACCGCATAATCCATGTGTGGCCTCACTAAAGCTAGGTAAAGTTTCAAGATAACGTCAGCAGTTCTGTTACTCACAGACCTAGATATGAACCCAAGAATCCTGTTTGCCTTGTTGCGAACGCTAATACATTGTTTTCTAGGTTTCAAGTCGTTGCTAACAAATACACCTAGATCTTTTTCACAAACTGAGTTTTCTATTTCCGTGTTACCTAGTGTGTGTGTGTGTGTGTGTGGACTGGCGAACCATTTTTAGAGAGAGAGAGAACATTATCAAGGCCTAGTAAGTATTTTCACCGTTATCATCATTATAATTTGTACTTATACTCAATATACGACTTAATATATCCAGTAATCTAATTAACATTCAACTATGATTTTTATTTTTTTATATCTATCACAATTTTCTATGTATTTATATAAGCTGATTAATTATTATCAAAAAGGCCATTAGTTAAATTAGATACGGGATTAAATTATTTTGGTTCGGCTGACGTATTGTACTTATCGAGCCAAGGTGTACAACTGACTGTCATATTTGTGCCTGTTGATAAGATAAGATATAAGGATGAATTTCTCGTTTGTGCTTGGTTAGGTTAGGTTGGGTTGGCGTTAGGTTAGGTTAGGTTGGCGTTAGGTTTGGTTGGGTTGGCGTTAGTTTAGTTAGGTTGGCGTTAGGTTAGGTTGGGTTGGCATTAGGTTAGGTTGGCGTTAGGTTTGGTTGGGTTAGCGTTAGTTTAGGTTAGGTTGGCATTAGGTTAGGTTGGCGTTAGGTTAGGTTGGGTTGGCGTTAGGTTTGGTTGGGTTGGCATTAGGTTAGGTTGGCGTTAGGTTAGGTTGGGTTGGCGTTAGGTTAGGTTGGGTTAGCGTTAGTTTAGGTTGGGTTGGCATTAGGTTAGGTTGGGTTGGCATTAGGTTAGGTTGGCGTTAGGTTAGGTTAGGTTAGGTTGGCGTTAGGTTAGGTTGGCGTTAGGTTTGGTTGGCGTTAGGTTTGGCTGGGTTGGCATTAGGTTAGGTTAGGTTGGCGTTAGGTTAGGTTAGGTTGGCATTAGGTTTGGTTAGGTTGGCATTAGGTTTGGTTAGGTTGGCGTTAGGTTTGGTTGGGTTGGCGTTAGGTTTGGTTGGGTTGGCATTAGGTTAGGTTAGGTTAGGTTGGCGTTAGGTTAGGTTTGGTTGGCGTTAGGTTTGGTTGGGTTAGCGTTAGGTTAGGTTGGGATGGCGTTAGGTTAGGTTGGGTTGGCGTTAGGTTAGGTTAGGTTGGCGTTAGGTTTGGTTGGGTTGGCATTAGGTTAGGTTAGGTTGGCGTTAGGTTAGGTTGGGTTGGCGTTAGGTTTGGTTGGGTTGGCATTAGGTTAGGTTGGCGTTAGGTTAGGTTGGGTTGGCGTTAGGTTTGGTTGGGTTGGCGTTAGGTTTGGTTGGGTTAGCGTTAGTTTAGGTTAGGTTGGCGTTAGGTTTGGTTGGGTTAGCGTTAGTTTAGGTTAGGTTGGCGTTAGGTTAGGTTGGGTTAGCGTTAGTTTAGGTTCGGTTGGAGTTAGAGATGCGTTATAGGTTGGTTACGTTGGCGTTGGGTGAGGTCAAATTGGCGTTAGGTTAGGTTAGATTATGTTGGAGTTAGGTTAGATTAGGTTAGGTTTGTATACCTAGGATCGTGTTCAAGCTGTAGGCTAAGTTGTTGATGATGCAGATCTGAGCGAATTCATAAGTCGTTCAATAGGTCAACAAAGAAGAAACAAGTACAGTAAAACCTCTATTTAACGGGCTATTTAGAGAGGAAATTCCGTTATATCAGGGTTTCTTGGATGTGAGAACCTCCAACTAGCGAACTATAGTAGTGATAAAATTCCGTTAAATCGAAATGTCCATTAGATGTGAAAAACTCCATTGAGATGGAAGTCCGTTATATCGAGGGATCAATAGATGTGAAACCCTCCATATAACGGATTGTTTGGAGAGAAAAGTTCGTTATATGGGGGTTTCACTGTATACTAATATTCTTGTAACTTATAATTAAACATACACACCATTTTTACCATCACACACATATACAGTAGATAAATCGCTGCTGTTTGACGGCCTTAATACATCTACCACTGTTGTCCCACACCCGGGCTACATAAATTTCTGTAGCCTGATAGGACAGATACACTACCTCTTGTCCACTACACAGAATATATCCATCGCTGTAGACTAATATACATAACAAATACATCAGTGTAGTGTAATATACATAAGAAATGAATCACTGTAGCCCCGAATACATATGTCGTGTAGTCAGACAGAAATTTACACCCGTGACCACAACACAAACATGGCTAGCGACCCACACATCCATCACCCTCCCTCCCACGGTACATCTTTCTCTCGCTTCTCTCTCTCTCTCTCTCTTTCGCTCACTAACAAGTATGTTGCATCTTTAAATAACAATTAATACGAGGTTAACGACCCTCCTTGGCCTCAGGTTATCTCTATCTCCTCACAGTAATGACTTGAGAGGTTGGAGGGAACATCTCTATTGAGCTCCTCCTCGGGGCAGTGATAAATAGAGTTGATACTATCGGTAACTCTCCCTACGCTTAATACATTGTAGTAGCAGAAATAATTGCAATTATCTATTAAATGTCCCCCAAACAATGGTGAAAAGTAATGCGGAATGAGAAAAAATTGAAACGCAAATATACGATGACGCAAAGGAAAATAATTCAAACAAAAATGTCTCGCAAACTAAAAATAAAAACAAAGTAGCATTAATACTTGTCGTTGCTATACACTTTAACCGTAAATAAATAAATTACAACGAGATATTAAGAAATGAGTAGAACTGGCGTCTTTATTTCTACAGAATAACAAATACCCTGAAGAACAAATAAGAATATCGGTTGATCAGGACATAAATTAGCGTGTGTTGCGGGGGCGGCCTAAGAGGGAGGTTCGGCCCCGCCTCGCCCCGCCTCGCCCCGCCCAACCTCTTGTTCTTGCGTGCCAAAACACCGCTTCGGACAGACCTTTTATCTCCGGGTCAAATCTGAGCGGTCATGGAGGGAAGATATACAGCACTAGCGTCATCCTTGTGTGTTTCTGTCGCCCTGTAGAAACTGCCCGCACTTTATTGTTTCATTTTAGCTGTATGTGTGTTTGTGTTGGGAGGCTGTGAGGGACTATGTACGGAGTTAGTTTTCCATAAAATGTTGAATCGACTATTTCGTTGTGTCTACCTTTGCCGCTGTGTGTCTCTGCATGACCACAGCTGTAAACCGAACTGTAAGGATTTTTTTTTCCACAGGTGATCTGGTTTGTTGACAGCCAAGAACCCGTAAATTTGTAGCTAATATCGGACAAATAATTCACTGAAAATCGAGGTTTCTCCCACAGTATCGTTTAGTGATGCTTTGTTGCGTTCAGTCACCATTGGCTCATACAAGAATCGAGATATATTTTAGAGTCCAATTCTTTTTCTAATTTTATTTTTAGTTAACGAATAATACTTTGAGAAAATATTGTGCCACCTGAAGATTACACACCCCGATTTAAGATTACCCACCCTAATGCTAACCTAACGCCTCCCCCCCTCCCTCCCTCCTCTTCTTCCTCCTCTCAGTGTCATACCCATCCCCTCCCCCTTTCCTCTTCCCCCTACCCAATCCTTCAGTGTCATTCCCCTCCACCCCCTCCTCTTCCCCCACCCAGAGCAATCAACCATCCACTTCTCCTCTCCACCCCCATCAATTCCTCTACCCACACCCTTCCACCTTCCCCACCACCCTCCCCCCTTCCCCCGCCACACCCCTTCCCCTCCCACCACCCTTTTCATTAAGTCATCGAGGAAGTAGGTGTGTGTGTGTGTGTGTGTGTGTGTGTGTGTGTGTGTGTGATGGTGGTCTTGTGAGATAATGACATCATGGGTGTATTTTTTTTGCTCTCTCTCTCTCTCTCTCTCTCTCTCTCTCTCTCTCTCTCTCTCTCTCTCTCTCTCTCTCTCTCTTGTATTATATAATTCATAGATAAATATTTAAGTGAACCAAGAAGAGAAATATTAAAAAAAGAGAAACATTGAAGGTGTAATGGAAGGGGAAGAAGAGAAGTCTAATGGGAGATAGATGGGAAAGGTGTTTAGTGGGAAGGGTATAAGAAACGATCAAATATGGAAGAGAATAATGAGACTGGGAAGGAAGGAGGGAGGGAGGGAGGGAAGGAGGAAAGGAATATGGTACAAGAGGAAGGATAAGATGGAAGAGGGGTAGCGCGTGGGGTGGGATAGAGGATGGGATGGGATGGGATGGGATGGGATACTGATGTTAAGATAACAGACCAGGTGATCTTAACTAGATAACCTCTAGGGAAAGGTGTGTGTGTGTGTGTGTGTGTGTGTGTGTGTGTGTGTGTGTGTGTGTGTGTAAGGAAAAATTGTAGATAGGCAAACGGTTAGTTAGATAATAAGTAGATAGATAAAAGGGGAGAAGGGAGGGTGATGGATAAACAGAAAGGAAGGAAAAAAAGTGAATGATAAACAAGTAGATACAAAGATATACAGAGAGAGAGAGAGAGAGAGAGAGAGAGAGAGAGAGAGAGAGTGTCGTCCGTGATTTATAGTTTCGTAAAAGGAATAACGTTTTTCATTTCATTTTTAAATCACCAATCAATCAATCGGTCAAAAGCATTACAGATCCAGGTACAGTCACAGGTACAGTCACAGGTACAGGTACAGTCACAGGTACAGGTACAGGTACAGTCACAGGTACAGGTAAAGGTACAGGTACAGCGACAGGTACTGCACAGTGCACACAATCACCTTCACTTCACCAATTGTAAAGTTAGGTTACCCATTCACAGCTGGGTGGACTAGGAGTGCCCCGAGACGGAACCAGAGACCCCATCATTCTTTACCTATAATTGCTCCACGTTGATGAGGGTGTAGACATATAGCCTCATAATAAAGCTTGAACTGTGAGGAACTAACGACCCCTCATAACGACCCTTCATAACGACCCCTCATAACGACCCCTTCATAACGACCCCTCATAACGACCCTCAACAACCCTCATAACATACCAGGTGTATGAGGAGTGAGGTTCAGACTGGATGAGAGGAACTACCTACCCTCATAACGACCCTCATAACAAGCAACAAGTAATTACCGGCTCAATTTCAGTAAGGCCGTAAATATTGTGTTATCTGCTGATCTGAGCGGCCCTGGAGCTGCCCCCTGTCATCCCCAACCCCCCCCTCCCCTTGCCCCGGGACCCCGCTAATATATCACCCCGCCCCGCCGATCACGGATTTATGCCCCGCACCTCACTCGACCTGGAGGAGGAGGAGGAGGAGGAGGAGGATAAGGAGTAGGAGGAGATAGTTGAGGAAGAAGTGGTGGAGAAGGAGGTGGTGAAGGAGGAGGATACGTGACCTATGGAGGAACTCTCTCTCTCTCTCTCTCTCTCTCTCTCTCTCTCTCTCTCTCCGTCAGGTGAACCCAAGGCCCCCCCACTCCCACTAGTGTCCTTCTGTCACGCCCACTAGTGTTCTGCCACTCCCACTCGTGTCTCTGCCACGCCCATTAGTGTCTCCCTGCCACGCCCACTAGTGTCTCCCTGCCACGCCTACAGATCGGTATCTCAAAACATCTCAATTTCTTCAGCTCCTCTTGTACCGAATATATCTTGTTAGACTAGCTTACTTTTGCCCAACCTAACCTAACCTAACCTAACCTAACCAAACCTAACCTAACCTAACCTAACCAAACCAAACCAAACCTAACCTAACCTAACCTAACCAAACCAAACCAAACCAAACCAAACCTAACCTAACCTAACCTAACCAAACCAAACCTAACCTAACCTAACCAAACCTAACCTAACCAAACCAAACCAAACCAAACCTAACCTAACCTAACCAAACCAAACCAAACCTAACCAAGCCTAACCTAACCTAACCTAACCTAACCAAACCAAACCTAACCTAACCTAACCTAACCAAACCTAACCTAACCTAACCTAACCTAACCAAACCTAACCTAACCTAACCAAACCTAACCAAACCAAACCTAACCTAACCAAACCTAACCTAACCAAACCAAACCAAACCTAACCTAACCTAACCTAACCAAACCAAACCTAACCTAACCTAACCAAACCTAACCTAACCAAACCTAACCTAACCAAACCTAACCTAACCAAACCTAACCTAACCTAACCAAACCTAACCTAACCTAACCCAACCTAACCTAATCAAACCTTAAGGTGAGATGATTAGGTGATGGCAGCTGGTAGGTGTGTGGTGTTTAAAATCTCAATATATATGTACTCCTCAACATGCTGATTAACGATACATACATACATACAATGCATACATACATACATACATACATACATACATACATACATCGCTAACAACACAGACAGTTTCTCACAATGGCCGCCAGGTATATACGCTCTACCCCGACACAAACAATATCCTCTGACTTTTTTTCCCCTCTCCCCGCACCATCGCCGTGAAGACATGATAAATACCGAGACTCTCACGATGTATGGCTCGTTGTGTTTCCCTTGTCTCGTAAAGTTTCCTCACAAGCAGAAGAAGCTGGTAATGTGGGTGGTGACGTCATAACACCAGAGCGTTTGTTTACTTGTGTCATGGAATATAAGCGATCTTTTTTTCTTGACACATATTCTATAATTTTCTTTACGCTCTGCTGGTATTATAAGTTGTATAATATTGAAAAGAAGATTATGTTATTTTTTGGGGGGTGTAGTTCTGTAAATATGTAAAACGTGTATATATCGTTTTTTACTATACCAAGAAAAACATCTTAGACTTGAAATAATCAGACTATAGTTCTAACTAATCTCGTTCACAAATGGAAGCTTTCTTGATACAAGCAGTGAAAGTGTAAATTAGTTTAGACGTGTATAAATTACATTCTAATTCAATATGCAAACCACGTCTCGCTGTTTCCCGCCTTGGTCGAAGTGATGTTGTCAGTTATAAGTTAAGTAAGAAACAAGATCTTCGCTAGTTTGTTCAATACAGTATTCTGTTTATGTAATGAGTAGATAATTATGTTCCATACTAACCTCTCTATCAAACCTTAAAACACCTTACACAACCTTTATTCTTGAAGTCGACAGCCATAGCCTCCTCAACACACACACACACACCAACTCTACCGGGAAACACTTATATATATATATATTACCCCTGGGTCCTTCTCATGCACCAACACAGCCTCAGGTGATCCCAAGACCATCACTATACAAAAGAGGTCTTACCGGGAGTCCCACAGAGAGGAGAGTGTCATAAGCCTTGGCACAGGACGCATCAGGTAGCATCTAGGGCGGATATTAATAAGCTCCCATATTCAGATTTTCAAAGATTATGAGGTGATTTTTTTCCCCACTAAAATTAAAAACACAAAAAAGGAAAATAATACAGCGGTCAAACTTTCATGTAATTTTTAAGTGATTTTATCCGCTACCTTTACAGCTTGAATTTATTGTATGCAGTTAAATTTTGATTCCACGAATTTTGTGTTTATTTTTCTCCCCATTAACTGAGATTAAGAAAAAAGCATTAACCAGCACCTTTAAGACGTATTACTTAAAGCAAAACAGTTTTATACATACTTGTGATTTATACATGTGGGAGAGAAGGACGGAAGCGGGAAGGGATGGGGGGAGGAAGGGGTGGAATGGGGGGAGGAAGGGGTGGAATGGGGGGAGGAAGGGGTGGAATGGAGGGTGGAGGCGGGAAGGGATGGGGGGGAGGAAGGGGTGGAGGTAGGAAGGGATGGACAGAGGAAGGGAGGGGGGGGAGGCAGTAAGGGATGAAGGAAGGGAGAGGAAGGTAAGTAGGCAGGTAGGAATGAAGGGAGGGAGGGAGGGAAGAAAGAAGGGAGGGGGGAGGGTTGGTGTGGAGAGCCCAACTTCATAACAACCTGAGAGAAACGAGTTATGCAAAGTTATTCTCAGTAGTGTTGTTTTTTATACTCTCGTTATTTTCACAATCTTTCTCTTGTCTCGTAACTTAAAGAAACAGAACGAAGATTGAAAACTTTCTTGATTCACAGTGTATACAAAAAAGTACTCAATGAATGTTGGATATGAGTAATTCTTAACACCTGTAGTTGATTAGATATTAACACCTGTAGTTGATTCGATATTAACACCTGTAGTTGATTCGATATTAACACCTGTGGTTGATTAGATATTAACACCTGTAGTTGATTCGATATTAACACCTGTAATTGATTCGATATTAACACCTGTGGTTGATTAGATATTAACACCTGTGGTTGATTAGATATTAACACCTGTAGTTGATTCGATATTAACACCTGTAATTGATTAGATATGAACACCTGTAGTTGATAAGATATTAACACCTGTACATCATTTATTATATAATTGCTCTGTACATTAACATTCTGAATCAATGTGAACTTTTATGACGATTTTACTGTATCTATCTATCTATCTATCTATCTATCTATCTACCTACCTACCCTGGGACCTTCTTGAGTTTTGTATACCTGAATCACCTTTATTGTCGGTGTTAAAATTACCATAAATTAACATCTAACGACGGTAAAATAACCTTGTGATTTCTTAGTTTATGTTGGCACCCCCCTTCACACACTTAAGCTATGCCGTCTACACACCTGAACTCCACATGTGACTGTAGTTTTACTCCGTCATTTACACACCTGAATTCCACATGTGACAGTAATCTTACCCCATCATTTACACACCTGAACTCCACATGTGACTAGTTTTACCCTGGGCCGACCATCACCACCAGAACACGACGAACATTCCTTAACGTGATAGGACAGAGGGTAGACGGTTGAGGGTAGAGGGCTAAGGGTAGACGGTTCAGGCTAGACGGTTGAAGGCAGACGGTAGAGGCAGAGGGCCGAAACAGAGAGCGGAGAGAGATGGCCAAGACAGAAGGCCGAGACAGATAGCTGAGACAGAGGGCCGAGACAGAGGGCCGAGACAGGGGGGGCCTAGACAGAGGGCCGACACATTAGTCATTTCTTAAAGACATAAATCCGTCCCTGGACTCCGCCCCGTCTATTTAGGGAGTTGTAGTGAAGAAGCTGCCTCGCAATGGTGGTGGAGGGAGTGGTGGAGGGAGTGGTGGAGGTGGTGGTGTTGGTGGTGGTAGTGGTGGAGGTGGTGGTGATGGTGGTGGTGGTGAGGGTGATGTTGGAGGTAATGGTGGAGGTAGTGGTGGAGATAGTGGTGGAGGTAATGGTGGAGGTGGTGGTGGAGGTAGTGGTGGTGGTAATGGAGGTGGTGTTGGAGCTAGTGGTGGAGGTAGTGGTGGTGGTAATGGAGGTGGTGTTGGAGGTGTTGGTAGTGGTGGAGTTAGTGGTGGTGTTGGTGGTGGTAATGGAGTTAGTGGTGTTAGAGGTGGAGGTAGTGGTGTTGGTGGAGGTGTTTGTGACGAGGACGACCCGTGACTACCGTGAGTCAATGGTGATGGATGTGTCAGGGCGTGACTCCCTTCCACCTTCTTCCTCCTCCTCTTTCTCTTATTTCTGGACCTTCTTCCTCCTTCTTCTTTTTCCCCTTTTATCTTCCCCACTTCACATTTTACTTCCTCCTCCTCTTCCACCTTCCCCTTCTCCCTCTTCCTCCTTCCCCTTCTCCCTCTTCCTCACCCTCTTTTCCTCTTTCCCCTGTAAATAGTCCTCTTATCTTAATATCCCCACTTCCTCTTTTCCTTCCTTTCCTTCCCCATCTTCCCTCCTTCCGTCCCTTCTCTTAGTCCCGCTATATCCCTCCTTCGTTCCCTCCTACTTTCTCTTTCCTTTTTCTTTCACCCCTTCGCTCCTTCATCACTTCCCTCACTCCCTCCCCCATTCCTTTTCATTTCCCTTTTCTTTATTCCTTATTCACCCCACTTTAACTTCCCTACCTCCCCTTCCTCCCTTACCCCTTCCCTCCACACCCCTTCCCTCCACACCCTTCCCTCCCTCCCTCCAGTGGCAAGTAGACCCTGTAATGTGTGAAGGAGGGGAGGCAACTCGACACCGTGAAGGGAAGACGCCAATAAATAAGAATAAAATAGACACAGTGTGGGAAAGAGGAAGAGGAGGTCGAGGGTAGCACTGTTTGTCAACCTTCGACACACACACACACACACACACACACACACACACACACACACACACACACAAATATGATCATAAGAGTGTGTGTGTGTGTGTGATTATACATACAAATGCTCTTGGTGATGAATTTCCTTCATCGATGGTCCAGTGATGGGATACTGATGGTCCAGTGATGGTCCATTGAGGGGGCAGTGGTGGGGCAGTGATGGTCCAGTGATGGTCCATTGAGGGGGCAGTGGTGGGGCAGTGATGGTCCATTGAGGGGGCAGTGGTGGGGCAGTGATGGTCCATTGAGGGGGCAGTGGTGGGGCAGTGATGGTCCATTGAGGGGGCAGTGGTGGGGCAGTGATGGTCCATTGAGGGGGCAGTGGTGGGGCAGTGATGGTCCATTGAGGGGGCAGTGGTGGGGCAGTGATCATAATTATGTGGTTTTTATAGTTTTCGTAAATTTTACTAAAGGTTATGATCCAGATGTTTGTTTACTTGATTACTGTGTGTGTTTAAGGAATCAGACATTTTTACTAATATATATATATATATATATATATATATATATATATATATATATATATATATATATATATATATATATATATATATTTTGTGTGTGAGTCGCCCTCTGCTCATCACCATCATGTATACAACAATATATATTACACAGCGTGAAGTTCCCTGAAGCATCATACATTTCGGCCTCCCTTCAGAAGTGTTCACGACGGTACTACCCAACCCTTGGCCTCCTCCCTCCCACCTCTCCCTCCCTCCCTCCTTCCCTCCCTTCCCGTCCCAGCATCCATCCCCTCCCTCCCAGTTTCCCATGGCCAATAGATTATTCATTGTCTCTCACCTCTTTTTTTTTTTTTAACTTTCCTTAAAACAGAAAATGTGTATTTTCCATGACCATAAGAAAATATCCGTGCGATTGAATTATGAAGATTATGGCTCCTGCGATTCAGATTTGTTCAACTTCCAACAAATATTATTTTATTTTTATTATATATACAGTATATTTTTTTTTCACTCAAGACAATACTGAATAGAATCAATTAAGAATTTTCTCTTAACGCAGCACCAGCTTGCGTGTGTAGAATCACTAAGACCAGTCGTAAATAACCCCGTGACTTAGTTATACAGTATAATTTTCAACATAGCGTCCCGTTCATCACTGGGGGTCATGTGTATGCAACAGCTCTCAGAGTCTCGGGTGCGCTTCACTGATTTTCATCTCCGCTTGCCCTTTTAATTTATCGCTAAATATCTCTCCCATCCTCTACGTTTTTAAGATAACTCCACCACCCTCTATACCCTCCCTACCCATGGTGTATCACGGCGGGATAAAGGAGATATATGGTGCGGGGTTTGGGAGAGAGGAGGCGGTGAAGACATGGGGGTGATGTGTTGGCGTCCGGGTTTGTTTAGCGTTGACGTATGGTGCGCGTGGCCAATATATACGTCTCCTGCTGAGATGCCGTAGCGCGATAACACCAACCAACAGCACGGAACACGCACGCACCCAGAATATTAAGCAGGGGGGGGGGGTGCTCTATGTGTTACTAAATACAGGGTGAGGAGCCAAGCATACGATAAACGAAGGAATTGAGAAAGAAATGTTGAGTAATGTACGTTTAAAGGTAATGTTTAGTACAAGGGAGAGACAAAAAACATAGAATGAATAAGGGAATAGAGGAACTGGGATCAAACTCAGGCAGAACAGATAGATGATGAAACAACTTAGAAATAATAACAGGGTAGAAGAAAAAACACACATGATGATTGAAGGGATGAGGGAATTGAAGAACTGAAAGTAAATAGCAGGACTGTACATGTGGACAAGGGCAAGGGAGGAAACAAAACACAAGATAAATGAAGGAATAGAGAATGTAATTAAGTTCTTCCATCACATGCACTAGACAACAGCAGTTAAAAATTAAATTGAAGGGATAACACAGATAAAATGAATTAATGAAAAGATAACTTAAACAAAGACAAGAAAATAGGAAAAGAGAAAACAGAGGATAAATGAAGAGACACAAGGACAGGATATCATATGTATAAAAACAAGAAATGAAAATAATTTGCGTTTCTCTTGAGGTAAATTGGATTATTATTATTTACCATTGTTTATATATCTACACTGTTTATATATTTTGTTTATATATCTAGACTGTCTATGTATATACTGTAGAAATATAAACAGTGGACGAATTTACTGAATATATATTAAACATTGGAGAGAGAGAAAAAACGGTGTAAATTAATGGGTAACTAAGAAAAAATAACCCGACTCTGACCTGTAGTCGGAAACATGAATATTAATAATTGAACAAAAACACAAAAAAAACAGGAAAATTGAATAAACAGTACAAGTAATAAATGATATAATATTGAAAGAGAAGTCGATTTTTTTTTTTTTTTTTGGGGGGGGGAGGCTTTATGATGCTTATTTATTGTTAATTAAGGAAGAAGGATAATTTTGAGTAAAGCCAAACGGAATAATGAATAAACGAGGGAATTGGAATAAACACAGTTGATCATAAGTGTGTGTGAGAAGACAAACGAAAGAGAAGTTATAAATAAAAGCGATCGAGAAAAATAAAGAAAGAGACGACCTCCTTCACACACACAAACACACACACACACACTGTACGTAATAACATACATCCCTCTGTCTAAGACCTATAATTATAACACAATAAATGAACACGTACTCAAGACCCCCTCCGCCATTAGCTGCGATTCCTTCCATACTGGGCGTGTCAGGCATACTAACTAACACCTCGCTTCAGTAATGAGTCATTATCCTGTCCACCTCCCACGGTAATGAGTGGGAGGTGGGAGTAACAGGTGTAATGGCCATATAGAGTGGGTATACATGAGTGGGTATACATGAGTAGGTTTACATGAGTGGGTATACATGAGTGGGTTTACATGAGTGGGTTTACATGAGTGGGTGTAATATATATAAACCCTATGAATCTAGGCATTTTTTTTATCATACATATTCGCGTTTGTGTATAATATCTCTCCTGTACTTGGTCTTCTTGTTGCCGTTTTCTTCAGTATCCTGTGTGTGTGTGTGTGTGTGTGTGTGTGTGTGTGTGTGTGTGTGTGTGTGTGTGTGTGTCAGTACCACTAAAAATATTCAAAATACCGTCACAAACACACTAAAACACTCCATGGACTATACACAATCTCTCATCACCAACATTTTAAAACGTCACAACATAAACAAAATAACACTACTTTAGAGCTACGAGTCATACACAGTCATACACAAATATACACATGGTGTAAGTACGAACAGTGAGTCAGTATTATTTAGCTATGAGGGTCTATTTTTCCTGCCCCCAAAAAGCTGACAATTGTTTGTAAATATTGACCACGTGGGTCTAAGGCTTGTCTTTCCCGCCAAAAAAAAAAAAAAAAAAAAGCTGGCATAAGAACATAAGAATGGAGGAAACTGCAGCGGGCCTATTGACCCATACTAGGCAGTCCCGTTTACACCCAACCCCTATCGCTCATATATCCATCCAACCTATGTTTGAAGTCACCCAGCATATACGAGTTAATGATAATGTTTGGTAACTTGTTCCACTCATCCACACACATATTGAGTACATCTATGCAGAGTAGCGCTTATACAGAGTCGTAATTGTGGCTCTGTATAACAAACACTAAAGTTTTCACATAGACTCGAAATACAAAACAGTATTTTAATTACAGCGGTACAGTAATTTCCACACGGTTACAGCATCAAGTTTATGTATATAATATGTAGATTTAAATATACATGTGTATTTTATAGGGATACATAATTACAGTATACATGAATTTTGGCAAGTTATACCGTAATGCTGCAAAATGTTAAGTTAATGCTGGAATTTTATGCGTGAAATCCGCCTCAGAAAAGTGATTCGTTTAATACAATTTTATATATATATATATATATATATATACAGTGTTGATTGTATGTAGAAGTCCGCGTGCTTTATTGGGCTAATGAAATATATATATATATATATATATATATATATATATATATATATATATATATATATATTATATATATATATATATATATGCAAGTAAATCACTGTAGGTGCGCGTGATCTAGGTATATGCTGATAACCACCAGGAAAGAAGAAAACACGAAGTTCCCACGAAAGCGCTTGGGAACTTCGTGTTTTCTTCTTTCCTGGTGGTTATCAGCATATATATATATATATATATATATATATATATATATATATATATATATATATATATATATATATATATATATATATATATATATTAAATTCCTAATTCATCAAAATACAGTAAATAAACTAAGGAATTTATTAACATTTCAAAATCGCTCTTAGGATTTTGATATAAGGGTGAAAATTGAGATAGAAGTTACTTATGTTTGAAATAGAAAGGGAAACGCTTGAAGGTCTGTTTTCTCTAATACCTCGTAAAATATACAGGGGAGCCTCAAGTAAACTGAAATCCCTGTGTATTCTGTCGCATCTCAGGGAATTAGTTGTATTTTAGTACTTAATTCGTTATTATAGTTACATTATATAGTTCTACCGTCATTGTTGGAGTTATTTAATGTATATTTAATTATAATTTGGTTTATTTTTTTCCTTGGTGGTTTGATTTTATGGTTTAATTAGGATAGTTTAGTTAAGTTTGGTTAGGTTATCATAGGCATGTGCAGTAAATGAATGACCTAACCTTGTCTAACCTAACCAAACCAGAGCAAACCAAATTAAACCCAACCGAACCGAACCAAATCAAACCCAACCCAACCGAACCGAACCAAATCAAACCCAACCCAACCGAACCAAATCAAACCCAACCCAACCCAACCAAACCCAAACAAACTAACTAACTCCACTCCACCCCACCACACCTAACCTAACCAAACCCACAATTCAGCATCTTCCCCCCCCCCTTTTCTGATAAAATTTTACGATTAAATTTGATTAGAACAGACACGACCTTCACCTAACAGCTGTACAAACACACAGTGGTCAGTGTTCCCCGATCGTGTTATACTGTCGACACAGATCACTGCACCAGAGAAACAGACAGACTACAGACACTCGCTTCATGGTGTGTTGGTGATTCAGCTGGAGGATGAGGTTGACCTTGAAAGTTGTAGCCTTGGATGTGTGATGATTTTAGTGTTATTGATGATGATGATGATGATAATGATGATGGTACTGTTATTTTACTACTGCTGTTGATGATGATTTTGATGATGGTGATGACGACGACAATGATGATGGTAGCAAAGCGTAACATGTTCCTTAATAACACCATCGCCTCATTACAACTCCGCTCGAGATCTGAACAACACAGACACGGAGCTCCGGAGACCCTAACCATGAGCTATCCAATGTATCCATGACTCGAGATCCGGAACACCGAGTCGGGAGATCGAGTAACGAGGGTTGAGCAGTGGTCGTGCAGCAGCCAAACACGGGTCGATGGCCAGGTACCAGTCGGGTCCTCAAGCATATTCTATATCAAGCTTTGTTATACTCTCTTTGTGCTGTTCTGGCTCTCTATTCTTTCCCAAATCACCCGTCTCTCTCCTTCCCTCACTCATCACTCTTCTCACGCTCTCTCTCTCTCTCTCTCTCTCTCTCTCTCTCTCTCTCTCTCTCTCTCTCTCTCTCTCTCTCTCTTTCTTCATGATTTTAATGCCTATTTTATTGGGAGTTCACCTGTCCCTCCAATATTGACTGCCGTATATGCGTCCTTGAGTTTATTACCACACAACACCTGCCGCGGACACGGGTGTAAAAAACGAAGAGACGACGCTACACCACGTCTAGTGAGTGCTGACAGGTGTGGTAATGGAGGTAACTCGGCCTCCAAACACATTTAACGTGACCTAATTTCGCACTTGACCCCTTCTGACCGTTGAGACAGTTGGTCAGGATCCGAACCCCCCTTCATAAAATATTGGATCTGCCTTTGGACTCATACAGTCTAAGAAGTATTTTATCAATCAATACCTGGCAGGTGTTCACAGCAGCTGGGGCGCCACACGACCTGGTTTGGCCTGACGTTTACTCGACAGCTACCCAATGTACCTGAAATGACCTGACTTTGACCTGATTTTCAAAGATTCGTAAGACATTTTTCCCGTAAATGAAGTTATAAAAACGCTTTATATTACGCGAGTATCAATAAATTCAATCTTAAGTTTGGTCATGTTTGGGCCAGTTACGACGTTCTTTTATATCATTTATCGGCTAATTTTAGTCTATAAACAAAAAAATCTCATCAAATAATTGTATTTTGAAATTATCGACATATTTGATAAGATTGACAAAATACTTTACAAGGACATCCAATTTCCCCACTGTAAATAAGATACGTTTGGTCAGTATCGTATCTTTTCCTGACTAATATAAATATTCCATATATCCGTTTTCTTCAGTATCGGTAATAATGAATACATGTGACTATCATTGTTGTTGTTGTTAGGGAGGTATTGTGGTTCTCTCCCTCCACTCCTTCCCTTGCATGACGTCACAGGGCAGGTGGCGGTGGGGAGAGTGGAGGCGGAAGTATTGACTGCTGAGCTTGATTAGCTTCATTTATCCCCAGGTGTGAGGTCGCCTTCCCTCTCCTCGCCAGCACCTCTCTCACACACTAACGTCCAAATTAACGCTGTTGCTGTTGGGAACTGGGTCTTCTTCATTTAAGTCTCGGAGAGTCTTATATTCAGCCATAAATTTTCAGGTTTATTTTAGTTGCTTTACTACTACAGTCCTGATTATTCCAATTCTCCAGCCTAAGTAAATGCCCCTTCCTGGGAATAAGCATCTGGTGGCTTTGTTGTCCATCCTTGGTCGAGTCGACTCACTGTTGACTGTTGTATTTTACTGCACTGTCATGTACACTGTTTGTATAGGCTTACTTGAAGTATATCTTGTATACCTGCAGTGTGTCTGTATATTGTATACCGGTACTAGCATTGTCTGTATTCATGCTAAATCAATGAAAGCTTGCATGAAGCCTTGTACTGTATATATTTATCTGTCAGTCATGCAAATTGTCTAAATTATTTATAGTTGTTTAGTCTTTCGACATATTTATAGTGTATTTGAAGACAATGGTTTTCGAACCATGAAAATACATATGAACAATTCTTTATTGTACTTTTCCATAAAGTACAAAGTCAGTGGTAGGTTAAGTTAGATTACCACTATCTTAGGGTGGTTAATCTTCAAGTGAAATAAGCTGAGGTGTCTATTGTCACGTCATCCTCATTTATGATAATATAAAGCTGTGATCTTTGTTGTTATATTACAGTACTGCGCTGAGCTTCACTAACTAAAGTCTGTAAACACGAACACTAAATTATTTTTAATTATCACTTGATAATACAGTACTGTACTGTATTGAATGTTGCCTTTTTGTCAATAAGGAATTTTGTCTCAAGTTTGCTGTCATAATTTTCACCAATATTCACGAAAGTGTTATTAGGAAAGAACAAAAATATGACATCATTGTCAAAAATTTAATGCCTTGAAGATACATTATACCTGTAACATAGTGAACTAATAAATGACCCAGTTGTGCTCAGCTCTACAATATCCATTCACACAATAACTAATAATCAGATGGAGTATTTCCCTGATACCAACAGTACTTTACTGTACAATGATCAAACAAGGAAGGAGATGGGATGAGATGATCAAGTGTCCTATATAAACATGAATATACTCGTAAAGTGTCCGGATCCCATTATAATTACCGGAAATTCAATAACGGAAAAACATCTGCATATAAACACAACAAAAGATTTTATTTTTGTTGGATTTATAGGATTTATATACAGTAGCAATATGATATACGTACAGGATAACTTAAAAGTATCACTAGATTTTTTTTTATGGAAATAGCCCACCAGGACACAGGTCAAATGACCCACACGAGGGCCTGGGGGCGAAATAATAATAATAATAATAATAATAATAATAATAATAATAATAATAATAATAATAATAATAAAGTACCATAAATAAATAAAAAATTTTAATATAAGATACAATACCTGTACAGGATAAACATTATCATATTTAATTTTCTTCATGTGTATGTCTATACCCTAACTTAATTTAAAAGTAAGTTTATAAGTCAATATTCTTATTCACTGATCGGCCTGTTAGCAACTTGGGTGGTTGGTCACGTCTCTGTTACACACTCTTAGTAAGCAGGCCCGGATTATCCATTAGGCACAGTGCCTAGGGCCTACGAGATATTGGGGGCCTACGAAAAATAAAACGAGAACTTTTCTTCCCCTTTTTCTACAGGTTATTATTAAATTGATACTGAGGTACTTTTTTTCCATTCACTTATTACTTAATCCTATTAGTGTCCACCAGCTAGCTGTGCTTCTTGTAAACAAAACTATTTCTGTACTGTACAAGAACAGCTGATCTAACCCTTTTTCTTTTACTCAATTCATGGCAAACATCACTGAATCTTATTCTTTCGACATCACATTTTATAATTAGGTACTAGCTTGTGTTATTTGTGAATATGCTGTCAAATGGGGCCCCATATCTTGGAGGTGACTAAGGCCTACGAAAGTCTTAACCCGGCCCTGTTAGCAAGTACAGTACTGGGCATGTACGTGCTCTAGAATGTATCTGTACCTGCGTCAGTGTTGGTCAAGTCTGGTGTTGAATGAGCTCACACTTGGTGCCGTCACAACACTCCTGGTGTTGCAGCATGACAGTGGCTATCCAGGACAGGACATCAACATAGTGTTATAAACTATTAAATAATGTACAGGACAGTAATCCAAGTATGAGTTCTTATTATGTTAGTCAACACTTAACAGTTCATTGTACTAAACATAATTTTCATATGTTTTCAAGTAAGTCCTGTACAACCGAAATAAAACCTTAAGACTTCATCCTTCACCATATGAGTTCCCATAAATAGGATTCATACACAGGTAATGGGCTACAATGGATATAATTTTATTAACATCTTGGACAAAATATAGACAAGGCAAACAAATAGGTCTACTTTCATATTTTGATCCCTAAAACTTTTATGATTTAAGATATCTGGTGATTACGGAACTGTACCCGTGTACTGTACAGGTGATCTTTGGAAGGAAAGGTTAGAATAGTCCAGTATGATATGACAAAATGTATAGGCAGTACCAGATTTAGGGGTGCTCAGTGTGCACTGCCAAACAGGCCACCCTCCACATTTTTAGGGCATCCAACTTTAAATGCAGAGGAGAAAATATAAGTTATCTTCTTTCGGTTTATTGTTGTGTTAGTGGCTAGTTAGTTTTTCCTTTGTTGTAGTAATTGGCAACCTTGGGGAGGGGGGGGGGGGGTATAAGCTAAGATACCTGTATGCTGTTGTTTACTCAGGCGTAGGGTAATCAAGTTTTTTAGAGCAATTTTTAATATATATAACAACTGCTTGTGGGCGAGTTACTAAATTACGTAGTGTGGTGCTCAGGGCCCCCACACATCTGAACTTCACAGGGCCCCCAGAGGCCTAAATTCAGAGCAATGTATAGGGTAGAGGGAAACACAATATAGTACAGCTTTAATATCTGCAGAGCCACAAAAGGAGTTCATATTGAACATGTATAGGTTGAAATATTTTACTTTTTTTTTATTAGTATACAGTACATCATACTTTTTGCTGTAGCTTTTTTTACTTTTTCCATAATAAATATTAAAATCGGGAAGATCATTTATAATCATCGAGTACTTGGGGAAAAATTTTCAGCATTACACCATTAGTATGTTTGAAGGAATCTTTTGCCTTGTTAAACAAATTCATCTTCAGTATACTGTATACAATTATACATGTTACCTCAATATTTGTCTATTATGTCTATTTAATATTTTTTATTTTACTTAAACTGACTTATTTAATGTACAGTGAACCCTCACTTTACGAGGTCAATTGAACCCACGGCGGCCCGCGTAAAGTGAGAAACGCGTAAAGTGAACAACATAACATATGGGATTAATTGAAATAGAGACCAGGCCGACCCCCAAACTCCACTTTTTCAGACACAATACCTACGTTGTAGTAAAAATAACGTCTTAATTTTATGATGGTATGCACACACAATTAATAATTAAGAGAAATATCAATAATATTAGGTTTTTTAACACTTACATTAGTAGAAAAGATGGCTGGGCACACAGGGATGGGGGGTTGGTTCCGAGGCAGAGAGCAGATTATTGGCCCTCACTTGTATCACTTGTATCAATTGCATCACTATCCACCACAGAGGCTTGCAGGGCCTCGTTGTCAAACTCCTCAAAGTCCATATCCTCACTATCATTATCACTGACTTGGGCCGGCCGTGGTGGGTGGCGGGTGAAGAACTCAGTAATGTTTTGATGACCGGGCGACCTTGTGCGCACCCAGCTAGCGCCGCTCTCCGCGTAAAAGGGTACTCACACCACGGAAAGTGAGCATTCCGTGTTCGGCAGGGTACCGCGTAAACGTGGAAATGCGTAAAGTGGGACCGCGTAAAGCGAGGGTTGACTGTACTTGTAAATGTTCCTAGTATTGTACAGGTAGTACAGTACAGTACAGTACAGGTATTTGAAGATAAAACTCCTTAATATAGTGTCCATAAATTACTTTATAACCCATTTTAAAAATCAACAACCTTAAAAACATTGTAATTTACAGACAACACATTTGTTTTATTATACAGTAGTTGAGGAACAATTCATGAGTTTTTTCCTTATCTTAGTAGACTTCCACATGTTCACCGTACTGTATCTCCGGGGACTTGGCAACAAAAGTGAGCTTCATTTTACCTTTCAAGACGTGATTAAAAGTTTTGGTTCTGCTTCTCAATTACAATCTATTGTAACACACACACACACACACAGGTTCTTTTATAAATGAACAGTTTCTAATGACAATACAGAGTAGATATTATATGTCATAAATGTCAAATTATTATATACAACACTTGTAACAGTACAGTAATTTAAATCATTCGGACAAGGAAGATGAGGTGATGTACTGTACTGGGAGAGGACAGTGTTGAGGTTAGTTATAGAACATAACTTAACCCTCGATCAGCAGCTAAAGATTCCCTACTCGCCCCCCATCCCTCATACACACAAAAATGGAATGCAAGGAACATTCAGAGATGATAGCTGCCATTTTAGGGTTAAATAAATCACAGATATGAGTCCAAAGTGGCAGAATTTGATTTAGATTTACGTTTACAAAATATAGAGGTTAAACAGTTTAAAAGAAACATCATGAAGAATAATTATTTTTTAATTTTTTGGTAGAAACTTTATCAGTGTAATAGTAAATAATTATGAACATTTACTACTGTGATAATGACTGAAAAACATATATATATATATACGACACTATCACAAAATAAGAGTACGTAACAAGTCTCTGTACCTTGTGATGATACGAACATCACAAAAAGTCATAAATATTGAATATTACTGAATATTACTGACAAAATTTAAGTACAGTACAGTATTATCTGAAATGCATCATGGATTGCACATATTATTTATATATACAGTATTATTTATTTAAGGTTGGGTTTCCCTTGGTATAGTTTCCATAGGACTAGTATTACACATAAAAGAGGCCAGGTACTATACAAGAAAATATGTACAAAAATATCAATAAGACTTTGTTTTATAAGATTTTTTCCTTTATTAAGTTTGTGCAGTTGAAATTATTTTTGTTGGGTGAAAACGGAGAAGATTAGACCTCTACCTTCTTTACCCCATAACTTCATACTAAATGATATCTTTTTTATGAATGGTACTGAAATGATTAAACATATAGATTGCAAGAAGATTAGTTACACAAGTTTATTTCACCTGATGATTAAACAACACCCTTAAACCACCTGAGGGTTTGGGTTATGTAGATTAGAATGAGTGTTTTATCGTGAGGTGAAATAAGCTGTAGGTGACTAATCTTCACATGATCCAAAAGGTTTGATTAAGTTTATGTTTGGTTCGCATGAGGATGTTTATCAGGTGAAATAAGTTGGGTTGATTAGTCTTCATGTGGTCCAAAAGGATGAGTAATCAATTTAACCTAAACACAATGCCTAACCCAACCTTTGTTTTTCTCAAATCATCCGTGTGTGTGTGTGTGTGTGTGTGACGCCTTAGAACAGCTTCCTTTATGCCAACTATTGCAACCTAATGAAAGGAAAGGTAATTAAGATGAAAGTATTTCGTAGTATATGTAACAAACATCGTAAGCCACAGGATGAATTAAATTTAGTTTCCGGATTTAGTCGAAAGAATTCTAAAATTGAAAGAAACCGCAAACTTTCACAAGCCATTGCTGGTCAATTAAC
Organism: Homarus gammarus; assembly: GCA_958450375.1. NCBI lineage: Eukaryota > Metazoa > Arthropoda > Malacostraca > Decapoda > Nephropidae > Homarus > Homarus gammarus. Next base: position 1,394,226 of record CAUDMG010002284.1, on the reverse strand, counting down.
TTGTCCTCATAAGAGTTGAGTTCAAACTTCTTCTCTAGTAAAGTATCTAATAATGTAGATCAGTTCATAGCATACTAGAATGAAAGCCAAGACTCTGTTAAGGGCATGTTAACTCAAAGATTTATTGTAGTCTATTTTACTTCAAAGAGTCACTTGGTAAAACCCCAACATTAGCCTTATTTCTAACTGTTATTCAAGTTTCATCATTAATTTTTCTGGATTCTTTCTTCTTGTAAAAATAAATAACAGCTTTAACTATGAAGCTCCATTTTATTTGACATCAGCAGTAATTATGATAACCTGGGTGTAGTATACAAGGTGGATGAGAAATAACTGACACATACAGTACAGTGCAGGTGAGTCTCCACAGCCTTGTAAATGTGTCAAGTTTTTTGGTCCACCCTGTATTTTAAGAGCTAAGGTACTCAAGGAGAACTTACATTCTGTCTAAGCAACTAAAGCATTACTCTCACACAAAACAGTAGTCAGCAGTATACAATAAAGGTTACAGGTCAAATACAGTAAGTGACAATCTTAAATAACCCAAACTTAACCTCACCATCGGGACTCTAGCCCATTAGGATTTATCCACAATTGTATTGGTTAAGTTAGGTTGGGGCTTATTAGGATCGGGCCTATTTCACCGGCCACCTACAATAAACACAACGTTTGATACACCTTGTATTCTGTAAACATCATGTATAATGCATGCATGAGTAAATTCTTAGTCCATTTTTGTATGACATATTTACAGTAGAGGTATTACTTGTTACCCACACCTTTATATACAACTACGTATCTGTTTGACTTTAACAGTACTAACGTGAGTCTCAGGTGATATCCGATCCTGGAATATACCTTTACTTCATTATTTTTCAACTATTTCATAACTGTACATGATATGGTTTCTCAAAGTTATACATTAATATTGAACATTTAATTTGCCAATCACCTTGTCACATGAAAGTAACAAAATAGCATCGATATATTCTTTCTGAACTGCCTTGTTCAGAAGTAGTGAGGGGAGTTCTCTTACAAAAGATTTACAGTAACTCTGCTAAATCAGAGTTACATGTAAAGTGAGTTTTGGAAGAAGAATTCTTGAGCACTTGGATAGTTCATTTACCACTTGATGAATGGTGATCAGTGACACCTGCTTACTAATGAAGCACAATGGTGACCCAACAACATATCCAAGTGATGAAGTAATTGTCTACTTGAGTGAGAATTCATTTGTTAATGTTGAAAGTGTGCAGTGGCTGTCAATTCTATATACTATTAAGATTTTATTCTCAGATTTGTTAATATTACGCTCTTCCCCTTACATAAACAAAAATATAATTAATATAAAATGCAGAGACTCAGATTGGCCATCAAACTAAGTTTACATGAAGAGAGTCTCAACATCTTATCACAGAATAATGGATGGTTAAGTATAATAGGCATTCCACAGTATATACATTAAGTACAGTGTGTGGATGGTTGTCTCAGTATAAAACTTCTATTAATCTAACTATCATCCACACCACAATGAACTAACATCCTCCATATGAATTTTTTGTTTTGTGCTAGGCAAGATGAAACAGGGTTGGCATTGATTAAATCAATTGGATTTAATCATTTGATTAAATCAATCAAAAAAATCATGATTTTTTTTTTCATCAAAAAGTTAACAAAAAAGAAATTTGAAGATTTATAAAATAAAATTCTTGTATAACTTTGTGCTGAGATTTAAAGTCATGTCATAATAATAACAGTTTATTATGATTTTTCGGTGTAATATATTAAGCTTTGGAATATGCTATCTTTAGGAACACTGGCAACTCATTCTGTGAACCAACAGTGGACAGATAGGACATGAACAGTGTTCAGTATACTGTACTAGAAAAAATCAATAATGACAAAATATATAAATAAAAAATCGAATTAATAAAAATAAAAAATCACCAACCCTGAGATGAACACTGTTCTTGCTTAGTACTATCCCTAATTTCTGACAAATATCACTTAAAAATACCTCCATGTAGTTCCATTCACACAATAATTAAGTTTCTAACTGGCATATGTATGCACGGTGACGGTCTAATCACCATATTTCTGATTAAACATAATTTGGAAAATATTGGCTTAAATTCAGTATACAGTATTTCTTTACTGCAACAGTTTAAAGTGCCCAAATTTTTCTGGTGGCAGTTTAATGTGAATAAAACCTTGGCCAAAATTAAGCTACTCTTTGTGATGATTTCTGCCAAGTCTTGCTAATGGCTGACACTAAAGTGAATTAAAATTTGGCATTACATACAAAAGTCATGGAAATGAAAAATTCTTTAAACACTCCAGTGTATATAGTGAGTTTAATATTGCTTTTTACCGAGTGGTGGGAGCCTCACATTATAACGGTTCCTGGGAGGATACATCCCTGCCCCGTGAGGTGGTGTAGTTATCATATCACGGGGCGATGAATTCCTCATGTCACTCCCATTTGATATGGAAACAAGCGAGAGGTCTTCGCGTGAACTCCCGGGAAGGCGAGTACGCATGGGAGGACGCTGCTGACCCGTTTTCTCTGTCTTACCATTGGAGCCCGAGCTGCGTCTAAGACTCCGGCTACGGTTGCTTCCAGTGCTCTCGTATGAGTCTGATGGGGCGGGAGCTTTGGGGTCACGAGACCATGCATCACCTGAGGTACTCGCTCCAGAGGCAGGTCCTGGCATTACAGTTTCCATATTCCCACTCTTGTCTGCCTCAGTAGCACCTATGGGCGCAGGCTGGTCATTCCAAGCACTATTTACAGCTGGAGTGTTTCTTTCATTTTTATCTTCACACCGTGTATACTTACGCCAGTTAGCGCGTTGCTAGTCCCGTAGTCTGATCTGTTCTAAACTACGTCTATTTTCATCCATGCTCTTTTCTTCGGCATTTGATATGCGGGCAGCAGACATGGCCGAACTACAAGAGCTGGGTGACTGTGTCTGGCTGTGCATATCTCGAGCAACGCCGTACACGTGAATGATATCTGGTCGGTTATCTGGCTCTGGGTTTATGCAGTTATCTACCAAGGTTCTGAGCTGCAACATAATTAACAGAATATGTTATAACATGAAACAAACCTCTGACATATTACCCTTAAATAATTATTATATTCAGTCATGTTGATAAACTTATAAAAAAATAAAGTATAAAATTCCCCAATTTTTGGGGGATTCTTTCTTCTTTTAAAAATAAATAACAGCTTTAACTATGAAGCTCTATTTTATTTGACATCAGCAGTAATTATGATAACCTGGGTGTAGTATACAAGGTGGATGAGAAATAACTGACACATACAGTACAGTGCAGCTGAGTCTCCACAGCCTTGTAAATGTGTCAAATTATTTTTGGTTCACCCTGTATTTTAAGAGCTAAGGTACTCAAGGAGAACTTATTTACATACAGAGAAAATAAACAAAAAGATGCATCTCCAAACACTGTTAGTATATATATTTTTTTCCAGACAGTCTTCCTGAGAAACTAATTTACATAATCCTGCAGTTGTAAACTAATAAATGTCTGTCCTGATCACTCCCAAAGCCTGCTTCCAATTACAGTACCTGAACTTACACAAAATCAATTTATTTTCCTTTTAAATTGCAAACGTCCTAATTTGTTTAAAAATCAACATAGACCAGTAGTAAGACAACAGAACATCTTTGAAACTAAAATTATATATACAAATCCTGTACAGTTTACAAAAGTTTGGACAAACCTGGGAGGAGTAATGGTCAGATGGGAGTGGAGGGTAGTCACAGGTCTCAATCTTCTTGCACAGGGAATAAAGATTCATCTTATCACCATAAAATGGACTCTGCAAAGCTGCCATCTGTGAACACAAGACTTTTATCATGTTTGGGCTTTGGATCAATTACAGTAAACCCTCACACTTCAGGACCTCTTGGATCCGGGTTTCAGTTGGTTTGGACGATGTCTGGATGTGGCAAATTCCTATCCGGTCTCTCTCTCTATTATTATTAATTTTGTATTATTATTGTTATTACCCATATCAATAAAGTTCATGCACAATATTATGATTATCGTTAACGCGCCTTCGTCCCCCAGTTCATCCGGACATTTGCCACATCCGGACACTCTCCCTCCTAATTGTCTGGAAGTGCAATATTTTTATAAGAGAATTACCATCAACATGACATCCCACTAAAGTTAAAAAATATCCTTCAGATATAACTACAAATAAACAAATTCGAAATATCCAATGTAATTACAATGTCTTGAAAACATACAGTAAAACCTGAAAATAATGACATTCAACAACCATACCCTAAATAATGTACACTTTCATTAAACACTTACTGGATGCTCTAGCAGGTCACAGGTCATACATAACAGTTTCCACAAACAGACATCAAAAACATGTATACTACAGTACAGTATACCACAAATAAATCCATATATAACTGTTAAGAATACAGACAGTCCCTGGGTTATATACGAGTTCCTTTGCTTTGGATGTTCTTAAGTCAAAACACATACACTATGTGCATACCATATACTTACAGAACAATGTTTAAAGTCCCACTATATCACAGCCTAAGTTCTTATATATATCTAAAATAACATACTGTAATTTAAAAAAAAGAAAAGAAATAGGTAGGGCACTTGGCGGAAGAGTGAGACTTCTGAACTGACAGATTTCTTATAGCACTCAATTTACCCCAAACTTAACCACTTTCATTTATGAATTGCACTCGACCATATTATTGTTGGAAACATTTAATAATACTGTACCTCATATAATAAACATCCTAGGGACCAGATGTCACTTTTGAAGTTATATCCATGTTCATGGATTCTCTCAGGGCTCATGTAGTAAGGTGTGCCCACTAGTGAGTGTGCAGCTGTTGTTTTGGAACTAAAGAACCTCCCCAGACCCAGGTCTCCCAACTTGACCACACCTTGGGCAGTGATGAAGACATTGGCTGGCTTTATGTCTGTATTAAAAATAAAAAATAACTAATTATGCAAGTACTGTACTTTCCAAATTATTTACAAGAAAATGAAGGTTTGAACCTGATATCCCAGGTTTTCAGAACCCTGGCACTTGAGTGGAACTAATTAAAAAGAGTTTTAGACCTATTATTTCCTTCGTAACCATATTCTTTAATAAAAAGATGTGGGAGGCAAAGGTTATTATAGGTACTTAAGACTAAGACCTGTATTCAGAATGCTGGTTTGAAACTGCATGAAGGTTTAAACCAAGAATCGAACGAAGATTGAAGATTGCTGGTACAGGTATTCAAAATGCTGGCTTGAGCCAACACAAAGATTCAAACTGGGTTTGAGATCAGATTTGTCGATCCTCGCGTTAATCCAGCCTGAAGGAAGGTTTAGTGGTCAATCCATCATTTGAGATAGCAAGTCAACATTAATTTTCACAGAGTGCACTTTTCAGCGATGTCGTCAGATTTGAAATTTTGTAGAGAAGCCTAATGGTAGATAGCAGAATCCTCTCAAGTTTTATTGTGACGGGCAATTCAGACAATGATATAGGTTTAGCAAGGGAGATTTCCTTGATATTTTCTGTGATATGGAGCATCTATTTGACAGACCTGTTGGCTATGGTTCACCTCTACTTCCCATTCATCACCTGATGATTGCCTTGAAATTCTTCACAATGAATAGTTTCCTGGTAAGAACTATTCTGGTTTCTAAATGAGTTATGATTATGTGTTAAACACTTTCGTATTTAGGGTTCATGAAGATCAAGTTGGTAAATGTAAAGAATGCTGACACTTCTTTATTTTGAGGTTTCCTGTAGGAAAACTATTTTGATGTATTTTTAATTGAATTGAATAATGCTGAGTGCATTTTGATTTTAATGTATTAATAAAAGAAACGTAACCTAACCAAACCTAGCCAGGTTACCATGCCCTGCATTGATTTATCTTGCTCTGGTTATGAATATTGACACCTGTCCTGGATTATATTGACAATTCGTATGTAATTGTTCTTCCTCTATGAATTTCTTTTATCATATTACAACACAGCCATGTTGTAACAGTACCATAAATCATTATAATCTGATCATAATTTGATTGTAATTATAGTAACAAAAGTAACTTATGATGTGCAAGGAGAGATTTCTCCACCTCCATAAAAACTTGTTGAGTCATAGTTGCCGCCATAATCTTGTAAACATTACTCTCAATAGTGATTGACTGCCGTAATGGAGTGAAGGAAAAGTGATTGGCTGGAATTTGTGTTCGAATCCTTGCTCGGAATCGAAGAACATGCAACAGATTACCCGATCCGGTGTTCAAGTAGATGTTCTGAATATGGGTAATCCACTGCAGGAAATCTTGGATCAAGGAATCCCAATTCGCACGCTTGAGCCGAGCTCAAATCCCAGTCTCAAACCACCATTCTGAATTCAGGCCTAAGAGTCTTCACCAACACATAAAACGTCACATCATGGGTCAACCCCTCAATACTGTAGAGTACCAGCTTATCTCAGTAGGAGAGGGAAAATGAGTTACACAATGCAGGAGCAGTTATTAAGTATGATTTCAGGATCACCAACTCCTTTAAACTGTAATTTGGACAGATCAAAACAGGTGAATCAGCCACCAAAATAACTCAGTCTATGGTGTATGTCTTTATTAATGTTTTAACTTTCTTCTTATATATGCATGTTCTTTGCATACTGTATCTATCTATTCTTTTGATTTGTTCTCATCATGGCTTACAAGACAGTGAATTTCTTTTTAATGGTAGGTAAAAGATATGTCACTTATGCATATATAGTACTGTATACACTACACTCAGTCTAACTGTACAGACTCCTCTATCTCACCTCTATGCATGATTCTCTTTGAATGCATGTGGTCTAATGCAGAGCAGAGCTGCACAAAGTACTTCCATATCGTTTTTTCTGGAATAAGGCGCTGCTGCTTTCGAAAATGTCTAATCATTCGAGAGAGATCCCCTGCGTCTGCCAGCTCCAGGACAATGTTAAGCTCATTGTCCTCAATGAAAGATGCCAGATATTGAATGATGTTTGGATGATTTAGTTTCTGTAACAAAAATAAATTGGTATCACTCGTACGTGATCCTGTAAAATAGTGTAATTCACAGGATATCATATTTCTTTAAGTGATTTTTTATGACAATAGTTTATCAGTATAGTATAACTTATAGTAAATACATTAGAAAATTAGTAAGCTGGTTTAAGTCATCCACTGCAGCACTATTATGGGAGGCGTGTTCATTTTGTGGTGATGTAACACCACTTGATTATACCCCAAACAAAGCCATTTCCATACATACTTGAAGTAAATTTATTTCCTTCATGCAGTCTAATCTGGCTTTTGAGTCCATCATCTCGAAGATTTGGACCTTTTTTAAGGCCACTACAGCATGATCGATCTTGCATCTTGCTCTGTATACAACACTGAATTGACCTTTACCAATTTTTTTCTCTATATCAAAATTGGACAGTGTTCCATAAATGGAATCACTCGAAGAAAGTTTGATCAGCTCTGATGCCGCATCCATCTTGTGTGGCTGCCGAGACACATTAGCATTTCTGAAAAAAGGAAAATTATTACTTAATAATTAAGACAGTGTAAGTGATAGGTTATCTTCACTAATACTCCATTCAAAACCTCTTTCATACTGCACAGTTTAATCCCCATGACAGGGGCAGATCCAGGAATATCAAAAGGGGGTGTCCAAAAAGCTGTGGGTGAGAGAACATGGCGAGCACAGCAAGCTCACCCATCTGGAGGATTTGGGGGCATTTTGAGGCCATTTTGAAGCCATGTGCACTTGATATTAGATATTTTTTTAAGTCAATAATAGTAAATACTTTTTACGATACAAAAATGCCCGAGTACAATACTGTACTGCATTAAAGAAAAGGAGGGGTCCACACCCCCAGGACCCCCCATGGATCCACCCTCGCATGATACTAATAAGGCAAACCAAATTAAAAGATTTGTTTCCACTAACCTGACCCTATTTAGAAAAATTGTTGCCAACCCTAACAATTATATCTGATATTTTGTACACGTTTTTATCTTAATATAAAGTTCATTGTTTTTAATTACTACATCCTTAGATCTTGGTGAAAATGGTACAGTACAGTACATGGATATCAACTTATCAGGACCCATAGTCACAAAGTTGTTGAATAAAATAATTTGATGTGAAAAAATAATCCATCCGACTCCGCCAAATTTTTTTCACCTTCTTGCTGGACACATTCGTATTGTTTTATTTTAAGCCTAATATCTTATAATGTACTGGGAGTGTCACCAAAGGCAAACAACTACCTTATACAGTAGTTGAACTATTTCTTATCACTATATACACATGGAGACACATAAGTTTAAGTGGGAATACACATTACATTTTAGGGTAATTATTTATGACACCCGTCACCAATTTTTCCAAAAAAATTATTTAAAAAACGCCGCAATTTCACTGTGCTTTGTAGTGGACACTGTTGTAGTTTGGGCAAATGTGATAAAGGTGGTTATTTCTAAATTTTAAACCTAACATAACCTTAGTTGATAAAAAAACAAGCAGCTGAAGCATTGTTAAAAGGCTGTGCCAACCTATCCAAAGAAACCAATATAACCTTACTTAACTTCCTAGCTGTGGGGATCTGCCCCCCCCCCCCCCCCCTTCGGATTCCCCGGCATATTAAACAAAAAAATTACTATGATTTAAAGTGTAAATTTACGTTTTTTTGTGGATGTGAGGGAAGCCGCCTCATAAACGTACATTGAGCATAGGAGTACCAATTTATTACTGCGCAAGATGAAGTAATGCCGCTAATGCGAGGCTAGGGGGCTTATTATCTACCAAATGAAGCATTTGCCCAAGAAATAGATATCATATCAGCACTCACTGATGACAATATAGTAGGAAATGAAACATTAAAACAAATAATGTGGCGGCGGGTATCTCATTCATATTAATTCGTTTTATGTTAGGATTGGTTAGGGAGATTAATTAAGGTGTTATTTTGGGTAAAATTATCGTTTTGGTAATACACCTATTTGGAAGTTGTTCAACAAAACACAAAAAAAACCCATCTGAAGTACATAATTTCAGCCTAACCTAACCTAAATTTAATATCCTAACATTCACTGGATGACTGAAACGATAATAATACCTTATTTTGTTAGGTTTCTATGGAAAGTTCACTGGGAAATGTTCACTCATGTTCACCTGCAAGCATGTTTACTATTTTGAATATTCATAAGATAAGAAACAAGTTTTCTTCTATTGATTTTTTCCTAAAGTTGCCACTACTAACGAGCATATACTATTACTCACTTCAGATGTTATTTGTAAGATACTAAACAAGAAAATGGAAACAATAATGCAAAGAACCTCAACCAAACCTACTTAACCTTACCTAACTTCATATAATTAAACATGTCAATCTATCTATCTAAGTATTTAAGTCACCTGTAAGGACTTGGTGCTTCACTTTGACACATTGTCATTTTTGTTTACATATTCAAATCGTTATGTTATTAGCTAGGACAATATAGTTCCTTGTAAATAAGTAACAATAAATTTAATCTCAGATCTCGGTTTAGACATACAGTAATCAATACTAAATGTGTAGCAAATAAATATTTTAGTAGATTACTTGGGTATGGACGAGTGTTTAAAAAATATATAAATATTGTTAATACCTCTGCTAGCCCAGCATGAAAAACAAGGGAAATAATAATATTATTATTTATTTATTCAGTAAAATTATTATATAGGTTTACAAATGGAAAAGGCGTGTATATAAACTATGCGACTACACAGGTCAACATGAGTATACACAATGTAGGCAAGGAATATATTGGATATTCCTCTCGAATGGCGGCGTTTTAAAAATAATTTTATGTGAAAAATTGGCGACGGGTGTCATAAATAATTACCCTAACATGTACTGTGTATTCCCACTTAAACATGTGTGTGAATCACATTGAATTGAAACACAGGTGATACGGCATGGATTTTCGCCGCAACACCTATGATTGCCTTCTCACCATCTGTAGTAACGGATTGCATTTCGACCAGTCAATGCCATTTTCAATCATAAATTATTTCAGTTTCTGGAAAATGTTCCCCTCTGTTGTTACAACCCCCAATTGGAGGCAGCACAAATAGTGTTCAACTATGGTCTTAGACTAATCTGGAGAGGAGTTACTACCGCCTGGGAAAGCTTGGAAGCATAACGTGTTGTCTAATGGTAGACCCTGCTGCCGTAAAAAGAGAAAAAAAATCACTGCTCTTCCCCTTCCACATCTATTGTTTCGCTCAGCTTCATGGTATATCAACACAAGCCGTGAGAAACAGAGGGAACTCGACTTTACCTACTCTCTCCACGACAGTCAACTGGGCACTGAGTTTGAAATTTTAAACTGAATCCACGTCATGTGTCTATAGAAACAATGCAGGCGACGACACACATTCACGCGTGACGCCATCCATACAAATCTCGTCCACCCCTCCACCCACCCCAAGACTCGTCCACCCCAATCAAAATTTCGTCCACCCAGGTTAAATAGCACTTTTAGAATGTAAGTTCGATATTTTTTTTACTATATTTCTTGTTTTATTATTTTACATTTACCTGCAATAACGCAACAACAGGTCGGAGGCATAAATTCGTGTAGGAAAGCACAATAATAATAATAATAATAATAATAATAATAATAAGACGAAAAGCCTGAAGTGTTATGAGTTATATAACACTTACTTAAACTTTATTACTGATAAATAGTGTTCACGACACATTTTGCTTACATCAGTCAGATGTTTCTGAGACTGATCGTGCCACACCTCCTTCCTGATGTATACGTTTTTAAGTTGTGGTCAAGTTATGTAGTGAGTTAAGTGTATTAAAAACTCAAACTTTGAAGGCCGTTGTGGTAATGGCGAAAATCGCATGAAAATCGCCCTTTTGTTGCCTTTGAGCAAAAAGAAAAATGGCAGTAATTTCGTTTAGTGCCTGGTTATATATATGTTATGTATATGTTTGTGTTTATATTCGCACGGTGTGTGTAATAATAATAATAATAATAATAATAATAATAATAATAATAATTGACGATTTATTGAGAAGAAAATCATGGCAGCCATAAGGGTGAAACTATATAGGGGGTGACAGGAAAGTAACCAGACATGAGCTGCAGTTTTACACAGTGTTCAGTCACCAATAAACCATTATAGATTCATTTGCCACTTGAGGGGTGGCAGCCGTGACGCTGGTGTTTGTGGGATGTACTCGTTACCAAGTGAAAATGGTGACACACACTTGGAGACGACCATGTGCGGGAGTTTATTATTGTGCCAGGCGACGTTTATTCCCCGGTTATGGAGGTTTACGGAGACGATGCCATGAACAGTTAAAAGCTGTAACAGTAGGTCACACCCTGTACACTTGACCAGGACTGTCATCTTGTTACCTGATACCATAATGTGCGCCACACTACAGTCTATAGAGTCCAGACGGGCCAGTTCTCCATCACTGGTGACCTCGGCGCTCTGTAATTACCACCAGGTGTGGCCAGTAAGGAAACACCTCACCTGACGCTGCCGTGATACTGACACTGTTGGTAACGGTAATGGCTGGGGTTTCTACGGTGACTCATAAAACAAAACTCGCCATGCGATAAATGTGGTGATGATGACTAGAAAACCTTTGTTGTTACTTCCCGATGATTCCTCGTTCGTGTGGAGATGTGTCAGTGTATAGTTGCGTATTGTAAGGGAATATGTGCATGTGCATATGTATGTGTGCATGAACATACGTGTTCGAATATTAATGAACTGTATATGTGTCTGTATGTGAGAGACAGACTCAACAATACTCGCCTGCCCTCCAAGACTGAGCGACGAGCGGCCACGACCTGACTCTGTAGCCTCACCCTAGCGACGACTGATACGCGTCTGGCAATGCCGCCGCCAACACCACCACCACTACTACACACCCTCCTCTCCACCACCACCACCACCACTACTACACACCCTCCTCTCCACCACCACACACCCTCCTCTCCACCACCACACACCCTCCTCTCCACCACCACCACTACTACACACCCTCCTCTCCACCACCACCACCACACACCCTCCTCTCCACCACCACACACCCTCCTCTCCACCACCACCACACACCTTCCTCTCCACCACCACCACACACCCTCCTCTCCACCACCACCACCACTACACACCCTCCTCTCCACCACCACCACCACCACACACCCTCCTCTCCACCTCCACCACCACCACCACCACCACTACACACCCTCCTCTCCACCACCACCACCACCACCACCACCACACACCCTCCTCTCCACCACCACCACCACCACCACACACCCTCCTCTCCACCACCACCACACACCCTCCTCACCACCACCACCACCACCACACACCCTCCTCACCACCACCACCACCACACACCCTCCTCACCACCACCACCATGAATGTGTCATCTTGGTGTTTTATATTTTACCAGAGTATAACTATAATTAGGATAATGTACCATAATGAATAAATCAATATATATGTAACGTGGGCAGCCTAGCGGAACAACTCGTCCAATTATTAAATAAACACCACTTAAGTATTCTGTAACAGTGGCCATAAAAACTTCCTAAACAACATGCATTATATTGTTTATGATGACATATGAGGGTGTAGTGTGTCGTGTGTAAGTCGTACAGGTAAACGGTGGTGAAAGACCTGCATGGTGGTGGTCCCGGGTAATGCAGTCACCCCCTCCTCCTATCCCACCTCCCCAGCACTGCACTTTCATTATGATGCCTCGTCCAGCGTGGGGGGTGGGGTGGGGGGGGGGGGTATAATAACAGGAACGCGTGTAATGGTAACCTTGTATAATAACACACTCACTTGGGTCAGCTCGAGGCCATAAGAATATTTTCCATAGTTTTCATCATAATTTACAGTATTTAGATAATCTTACAGTATATACTTCAGGTGACTTGACGTTTAGGAAATCCAAATTATATCACCTGATGATTAAACACCATAACCTAACCTAACTTATGTTAACTTAAACCTAACCTAAACGAATCTAACCTAACCTAACTTTCCTCCAATTTCTTTCTTGGTGCGTGTGTGTGTGTGTGTGTGTGTGTGTGTGTGTGTGCGTGCGTGCGTGCGTGCATGCGTGTGTGTGTGATCTCTGTTCAGTCTCAAAATATTTCTTGCCCAAAACAGTTAAGAAGAATTTTTTGCTGTGCAGTGTGCCGTGGTCTAATGGCTCATCCCCTGCATGTTCGTCATAAAAGGTCATTCGCTGTTAGGGCTCATGAGGGAGGAGAGTGACATGGGTGATGGTCAAAGCTAATGGTCATGAGAGGTTATTAATTGTGGTCATGCAGGGTCAACATTAGTGGTCATAGGAGTATATATAGTCAATGCAGGTATATAGTACACACACTGTAGGTATTCGAACAATGTTATTAAGGCAGTTTGGGTGTACAAGTAGTAAACAGTACAACAATTGAACTAATAATGCCATCAAATGCTAGCTTCCAGTAGAGTTTATTTGAAAGTATATTTAGAATTCGTTATCCAATTCCGTGAGCTGTTTACTGTCAACATAACGCCACTAATTGAGTCTTTTTGGTGGAATATTTGTAGACAGCATTCCTGAACTTCTGTCCACAGTGTACAAGGTATTAATGATTATAGTGTATGACAGCCAGACACGAGTGAATTAAAATGATAGTGTTAGTTCATATACATTATACTCCTATACACACACACACACACACACACACACATGATGTTTATAAATGCCATGTACACTTTTAATCTTGAATGAATTTATATGCACGTATGATAAACAATCTTTAAATGACGTGTAAGAGAAAAAAAAATAATATAGTTTTTAGTACAATTATTGAATACCTTCGTAGCTTTCAACATAACTAATATCTTGTACGACACTTATTAATACTGGTTAGAGAAGTAGTAAGTTAAACACGGTAGGGTAACATCGTAGAGTTAAGTGTTATATTTTTTGTCATTTTCTTTCAAATTCATTTTTTACTCTCTCTCTTTTCTCTCTCTCTCTTTCTCTTTGAAATTTCAGTAACAGATGTGTGCGTATACCCTGAAATAAGGTAAAGGAGGGAGAAGGGAAGGGGAGGGAGGGAGGAAAGGGGAGAACGGGAGGGAGAAGGGGAGGGAGGGAGGAAAGGGGAGAACGGGAGGGAGAAGGTGAGGGAGGGAGGAAAGGGGAGACCGGGAGGGAGAAGGGGAGGGAGGGAGGAAAGAGGAGAACGGGAGGGAGAAGGTGAGGGAGGGAGGAAAGGGGAGACCGGGAGGGAGAAGGTGAGGGAGGGAGGAAAGGGGAGACCGGGAGGGAGAAGGGGAGGGAGGGAGGAAAGGGGAGAAGGGGAGGGAGAAGGGGAGGGAGGGAGGAAAGGGGAGAACGGGAAGGAGAAGGTGAGGGAGGTATTGTCGTTCTATAACTCTTCAAGGACAGATTCCACAGTGAGACACAACAGTTGTATCTCTAACCTATGTCTGTCTATCGGGAGGGCGGTTCTCAGTAGCGATAGTTCATTGGGTTCATATACAGGTACACCTTATACTCTACAGGTACCCTTATACAGGTCCCCTTATACTCTACAGGTACCCGAATACAGGTTCCCTTATGCTTTACATACACCATTATACTCTATGACTCAGGCTACAAAAAATACATAAACTTAATTAATCACGCAATACAATTCTCATGGTATTGTTATTTTTAGTTCATGTTTCATTGTATTCCAGTAGATTAAATATAAGTCACCATTAACTGCAATTCCCTCATATAATACGTATATAAGTTCTTGGTTTCATATACATCTCTAATTACACGTATCGTTGTTAATTACAGTAAGTGTGTGTAGTGAGTGACCCCTGAACTTCAGAATTAATTACCTGGGTTGTAATCACGAAAAATCGGTGGACTCAGAAACAGGTGAATGATAACAATGCAGAAGTAATTTACAGCAGCAGGACACGACACAGGTAACACGTTCAATTATTCCTGTTATGTTTGTCTGTTTTTTTTTTTTGTTAAATTCGGGTGAGTTGATGACACGTGGTAGAAGATGTATGGGTGCTGGAACAGGTGTAGTGGTAACAGGTGTGGGGGTACAGGTGTGATGGAACACGTGTTGAGAAATTGAGAGAAAGATAAAAGGGGGGGGGAGAGGTAGGTTAGGAAGTTGGAAAGACGATAAAGAATGGGGGAGAGAAATGGGGAAGCGAGGGTGAGAGGAGGGTAGACTAGAGAGGTGTGTCGGGAAGGAGGAGGGGCCCACTCCCATGTGGTCGATACGGAGGGCTGAGAGTGCGTGCGTGTTGTGTGTGCGTGCACGCTAGGGGCGGGAAGGTCAGGAATAGCACGTGCGCACACACACACACACACACACACATACACACACACACATCAAGTAACCGAGAAAGAAAGTCAATAAAATAAACAGTTTAAAAAATAGGAAATTAAATATAAATAAAATGTTCGTACACATTCCCAGCCTCAATTTCTTCCTCAGACGGAAATTGAAAGTAAATATATCAGGTTGTCCCCCTAAAAAAATGTATACACAGTACCTAACCTAACCTAACCTAACCTAACCTACAGATTTCCGTGGGTGATGGCGTGAATGTCTGTATTACATCAATATTGCCCTTGTTAGTTAGTGTGCGAGTTCTCCCATAAGTGAAAAAAAAATGTTGTTCTTGAAATACAGACAATCACGCGACCTCCACGAGAATCTGTAACCTAGAATGTATATATTTTTTCTAAGAAACTGAGCCGCGTCTTGTGATCTCTTGAGCGAAAACCAATCATGGCATTATTAATAAACTGAATCAGGACCAATTGCTAATACTTACAAATCTATAGAATTAAAAAAGGCCAAGGCACAATATTCTGACTCGACAACATTGTTATTCTAATCTCTGGGAAGTTAAATGGATCACCTGAAAATTAGCACCCCCCAGATTATTTCACCACCACCAACGCTAACTTACTTTAACCTAACCAAACCTAAACTATCCAAATCTATGCTAGCCTAACCTACCATAACGTAACCTAACTTAACCAGACAACCAAGTATTACCCCAGGTCCACAGCACCACCATACAGGATAAACGTGAACGAACATAGCACAGTAAAGAACTAGTACGGCACAGGGCTGAGTGTGAAATACTGGATATCGTAGATAACCACAACCTGACATGTACTTCATAAAGATATCTACACGCCACCACACCCCAACGAAGGGATTTTAGACTAGATTATAAAGATTGTCAGTCTAAACCACCAAGATATTCTCACGCGAGGAAGAATATGCGATGAAATTCCTCCGCCGCCAGCTCCTCGGACATGAAATAAATCCCTGGCCGACCCCAAAAGTCCTTCTCGATGAGCCTCACACTCCTGCCGCACGAGGAACCAAGACCTGAGTTGGTGTGTGTGTGTGTAAGTGTGACCTTCTCTACGACATCTTACAGCCATAATATATGAGATAGTCCGTCTGAAGGTCACCACGAAAAAGGTTTCCTCCTAATAGCGGGCGGTCGGTAATCTGGTTAGCGATGGTGGTCACTTGTGTTAGAACGTGGTGATGTAAACTCCCAGTAGCCACACAATATAGATGAGGTGGTCCGTTAGGTTGGGTTCTCCATGGCTCCTCGTCTTTGTCTTAAAGGTCATATGAGTAAACTGTGGTTGTTGTCAAGAGTGAGATGGGGGGAGATGTTTATTCAGTCGTCGACGTGTTATCTGCTGGCTCGAGCGGTGGACGGTAGCTGCTGCAGGGGACCACTTAGGCTGTGGCTGCATGAGTGAATATCATGAAGACAAAACGACACATTTACAGAGTTTGATTATTATTATTTTTTTTGTTTTTACAGTTAAACCTCCATATAACGGAATTGTCTATCCGTATAATCCGTTAGCTGGGGAGGGGGTCGGTTCACATCTAACGGACTTTTCGACATAATGGGACTTTTCTCTCCATATAGTATATTAAATAGAGGTTCCACTGTGTATATCTGAACGTTATGGTAAGGTATCCTCTCACGGGTGATAGATGATAGTGATTAGATCATTGATAACGTGTGAGGTAGGGTGGTAGGTGAGTGTATAATAGGGGGAAACGCCACTTAACTAACACTAACCAGTGGGTAAATGATGATTGGCTATAATTGGTGATGGAATATTTAACACACACACACCAGTGCCACAAGTACTCTCTGAAACGTTTATTTTTTTTTTAATTTGGGCTGTTGGTATGTAATAATTCATGTTTAAATTTCAAATAATGGCCCAAAATTAAGCTTCTCATACAACATAGGTACAGACCGACACAGAAACTGCATCTACTGTACTGAATCTCTTTGGCTACTGACTTGAGCAACTAGGAAACGCTTAAGAAGAACAAAGACAACTTATTTTGTTTTGCTAGCTTATCAACTAAATACTGTACATCAACATTTAGAGCTAAAAATAACAACAATTATCAAGACATAAACCAGCCAGATGGCATATAAACATGAACCTAATGCTATTGTATTTTACCACACTGGAGCTCCGGGATGGTGTAGTGTTGGAACCTTTGGAGAGGAAGTAGTTTAGTCTTCAAAAAGGTGATACACAAACAATAAATATATATGTGATAATAATAATAATAATAATAATGATAATGATGAAGAAAGATAGAATTTAGAAGTAACATTTATTATATATTTACCAAAAAAAAATTAACATTGGCAACTAAAGTGATTTCTATTATTAACAACGACATTACGTTTAATTAAAGAATAATATTAATTGTGTTCTGGTGATAGAGATGTAATGATTGTGAGGTAATTGGAGTGACCGTGAGGTGGTCCCAACACGAGATGTCTGTATGTGTGTCAAGGTAGCTCTTTAATGATGGCCTACAACGATATACAGGCGTATACACAGTCAGGCAGACAGACATAGACAGACAGGCAGACATGCACTCACTGACAGAGAAGGTGACACACAGACACACTGACAGACAGGTAGAAACAAAGACAGACAGGAACACGCACTGAGAGACAGACAGACAGACGGACGGACGGACAAAAAGCTTGTTGGAATGTTACACCATCAGAAAAATAGACAGGTAAATCCAGACAGACAGACATAGTAGTCTCACATCTATAGAAAGAATGTTCTGCACTGTATTGAGAAGTTTCATAATAACTCTACTGCTTTATCAAAACGTCACTACCACCACAATCACTACTACCACCACCACCACCACTACCACCACTACTATCACCATCACCACCATCACCACCACCACCACCACAATCACTACTACCACCACCACCACCACTACCACCACTACTATCACCATCACCACCACAATCACTACTACCACCACCACAATCACTACTACCACCACCACCACTACTACTACTACTACCACCACTACTACCACCATCACCACCACAATCACTACTACCACCACCACAATCACTACTACTACCACCACTACTACCACCATCACCACCACAATCACCACCACAATCACCACCACAATCACTACCACAATCACTACTACCACCACCACAATCACTACTACCACCACCACTACTACTACTACTACCACCACTACTACCACCATCACCACCACAATCACTACTACCACCACCACAATCACTACTACTACCACCACTACTACCACCATCACCACCACAATCACCACCATTACCACCACCACAATCACTACTACCATCACTACCACCATCACCACCACAATCACTACTACCACCACCACTACCACCACCACAATCACTACTACCACCACCACCACAATCACTACTACCACCACCACAATCACTACTACCACCACCACCACCACTCCCATTACCACAATCACTACTACCACCACCACAATCACTACTACCATCACCACAATCACTACTACCACCACCACAATCATTACTACCACCACCACAATCACTACCACCACCACCACCACCATCACTACCACCACCACCACTACCACCATCACCACCACCACAATCACTACTACCACCACTACCATCACTAACCACCACTACCACCATCACTACCACCACCAACACCACTCCCATCACCACAATCACTACTACCACCACCACAATCACTACTACCACCACCACAATCACTACTACTACCACCACTACCACTACCACCATCACTAATCATCACTACCACCATCATATTATTGGCCTCGTGTTCTTTACATCAAAAGGCCGGTCTCGAGAGTTAAGTCATAATAGCTACCAATTAATCAGCTAGCATATCATTAATAGCTAAGGCTGTTGCGCTGTGTAGTATGTCGCTTCCGTCCGTCCGTCCGTAAAGGTCACCCCCATACAGTGAACAGTTGTGATTTATTTTAAAACCTTAACCTTTGACCTGTGTTCTCGTCAAGATCAGCAAAGGTCATGGTAGATGTAGGATGGTATACAGGTATTGGTATGAAGGTGAGTCAAGGTGTTCTACCCTCATTAGTGATTAATTATTACTCTTACCTGTCGGAAACACCTGATACAGTTTTCATGGTCACCTGCATTAATTACCTGAGGTGTTTCATGGGTATAGCTCTTCCTTATTAAACCTATACATCTGTTACCAGGTATACCAGGACCTAAACTACTACCTACATCTACTACAACTACCTACACCTACCACCACTACTTACACCTGGTCCTAAACTTCATACACACATGAAACTACACACCTGAAACCACTTAGTATCATCATCACTCAATACCCACTGGAACACCACCCTTCAACCTGCTACCAGCTTATTTACTACCACGCACACACACACACACACACACACACACACACACGTACATACATCTATAATTCATCACCTGTCAGGGAGGAGAGGACAGGTGATGGTTTGGTTGCATGTTAATCTGATGCAACCTAGAAAGTATTTATGTATATAATCTAGAGATTTGTTGCATGTTGCAGAGCCGATGAAGGTGTTATTGCATACAGTATTGCATAGCCGGTGCAAGGCGGGGTCCCGTATTTAGGTGTGTAAATAAAGTGGTTAGAGATTAGTTCAATAATATTCACCGATAATGTTAATTTATTTTTAAAAGGTTGTTGGTGGGGGGGGGGGGGGGAAGACGACATTAACCACACAGACGAGGTTAGGTTAGGTTAAATTTACATACGTGAGTGATGGTGAATGACATATAAGTAACACAAGTTGATATTCATATAAAAAAAAATGTCAATAAGCTAAGTTGGTTGGATACCTGTTGAGCTGACGAGACGGACTGGTCGATTTCACGTCCAGAATTATTGATATATTTACTCAGTAATACTATTGGGGAAATGTCAATGTCTGGCGTCGTTGTTGGAAGGTTCTGGTGAGGGAGGAGAAGGGGAAGGGAAGGGGAGAGGAGATGGAGAGGACGAGGGGAGGGAGAAAGAAGAGGAGGAGAGAGAGAGAGGGAAGAGGAGGTGGAAAGGGGGGAGGAGGTGGAAAAGGAAGAGTGACGGTAGGAGAAGCGGGAGAGTAGAAGGAGAGGCAAGAAGAAGAGAAGGGGGAAGAAGAGGTAATGGATCGATACACTATACAACCTAACCTAACCTGACCTAACCTAACCTGAGTCTGTTTTGTTTTATAATGGTCAAGATGGTGGCGAGGAGACTACCATTATGATTGACTACACCACAACCACACTACCAGGAGACTACCATTATGATTGACTACACCACAACCACACTACCAGGAGACTACCATTATGATTGACTACACCACAACCACACTACCAGGAGACTACCATTATGATTGACTACACCACAACCACACTACCAGGAGACTACCATTATGATTGACTACACCACAACCACAACACCAGGAGACTACCATTATGATTGACTACACCACAACCACAACCACACTACCAGGAGACTACCATTATGATTGACTACACCACAACCACACTACCAGGAGACTACCATTATGATTGACTACACCACAACCACACTACCAGGAGACTACCATTATGATTGACTACACCACAACCACAACCACAATACCAGGAGACTACCATTATGATTGACTACACCACAACCACACTACCAGGAGACTACCATTATGATTGACTACACCACAACCATAAAAAGTACCGACTCAGGGCTACCAGGCAGACAGACGTGGGTATTGAACTCTTTGTCGTGTTACGTAAACATCATTATTAATCCCACTGCTACTTGACATCAGAGAAGGTGACGTCAGAATAAATGACGTAACAATAGACGACTTACTGTCAGATGAAAAAAAAAAGACAGAAGTTTCTTAGATAATACGATATTTTTTTTTTCCCTCCAGATTTTGTTTGGTATGTTGAGGAAAAAAGTTTAATTATGAGATTGTGACCACCCCACGACACACACACACACACACACACACACACACACACACACTCACACATATACATACATACATTAAATAAAGTAAAAAATAAGACGAGAGAGAGAGAGAGAGAGAGAGAGAGAGAGAGAGAGAGAGAGAGAGAGTGTGTCGATACATTATTGGTTTGAGATAAAAGTCAGGGTCAAGCTTATGAACCCGTATATAAATAATACAACCTGGAACCTTTAGACTCTCCCTCACCCTACCCCTTACTACACTCTCCCTCATCTCATCTCTCCCTCACCTCATCTCTCCCTCACCTCATCTCTCCCTCACCTCATCTCTCTCTCATCTCATCTCTCCCTCACCTCATCTCTCCCTCACCTCATCTCTCCCTCATCTCATCTCTCACTCATCTCTCCCTCACCTCATCTCTCTCTCACCTCTTTCTCTCCCTCATCTCTCCCTCATCTCATCTCTCCCTCATCTCATCTCTCCCTCACTTCTCTCTCACTCATCTCTCCCTCACCTCTTTCTCTCCCTCACTTCTCTCTCCCTCATCTCTCCCTCACTCATCTCACTCACCTCTCCAGTACTCACTCTTTTAATCACCTCACTCACTCACATCATCTGAGACAACGACATACAAACAATATACATAGACAGTACAGGTATACAAACAATATACATAGACAGTACAGGTATACAAACAATATACATCGACAGTACAGGTATACAAACAATAGTAAACAGCAAGTCAGCTCAATCAAGGACAACCCAAACAATGTCACCAGATGTCTATAAACAACCATACATATCATATAAATTAAGGTGATACGAACTCAGGTATACCAAACACAGGTGCTAATTAAAGGTGTAAGTATGAAGGTGTTCTGGAGGCAGCGTCAGTAGGTGAATGTCTGTCGGGCAAAGGAACAAGTTGGTCAATGAATATTTGATGTGGAAAGTAATGTTGATTGTGTAGGGGGGGGTGGTAGGGGGTAGTGGCAGGAGGGAGTGGGGGAGGGGTAGTGGCAGGAGGGGGTGGGGGAGGGGTAGTGGCAGGAGGGGGTGGGGGAGGGGTAGTGGCAGGAGGGAGTGGGGGAGGGGTAGTGGCAGGAGGGGGTGGGGGAGGGGTAGTGGCAGGAGGGGGTGGGGGAGGGGTATTGGCAGGAGGGAGTGGGGGAGGGGTATTGGCAGGAGGGAGTGGGGGAGGGGTATTGGCAGGAGGGAGTGGGGGTGGGGTAGTGGCAGGAGGGAGTGGGGGGAGGGGTATTGGCAGGAGGGAGTGGGGGAGGGGTGGGAGGGGGTGGGGGAGGGGTGGCAGGGGGAGGGGTGTACTGGTGTATATATTCGGACGATCAATGACCCACTTCATAACTCTAGGACACTAAGGAGAGGTGTGAGAGGGGTGAGGGTGTGAGAGGGAGAGAAGTGAGAGAGGGGGAGGTGTGTGTGAGGGAGAAAATAAGACAAAGTATAGAATGTTAAAGCTATATGAGGACTGATTAACAGGTAGAGATAGGTAGGTAGCTGGACACACACACACACAGTCATCCGGTTGTGGCAGGGAAGGCCAGTGACTAGTTACAGTAAAGGAGATTTTTTATAATGCGGACGACGTTTTACTTTATATTCGATTTCTGTTTTTTTTTCATGTTTTTTTTTTTTACTGTTTGTGTTTTTGTGTTTTTTTTGTTTTTTGTTTATGTTTTTGTGTTTTTTTTTTCCGTTTTTTTTTTTCGTTTTCGCGTGAGTCATTTTTATGTGCATTCAGAAAAGAAAAAAAAACACACCAACTTAAAACACACAAAAGGTTTAAACAAACAGTCAAAGTTAACACACAGTAACAGAGTAAACAAGGAATGACGTCACAGAAGAACAACAGCGCGAGTAAGAGCAGGTAAATAATTAACCTTACCTACCTGGACTATCCATCACACCTGAGTTTAATTAATCTCTAGGCATAATATAAACTCTATTACTGCCACTAACAATTGTCAGGGTACGTTTTAACCCTTACCTAACCCCGAGCTGTATGACAGTTTGGGGTCAAGTATCCGGACAGAGCTCTGATATCTCCCTTGGCGGGCGTACGATGGAGTATATTTTTTATATACCCCCTCACCACCCCCCCCCCTTACAGCCCCCTCCTCCCTCACAGCCCCCCCTCCCTCACAGCCCCCCCTCCCTCACAGCCCCCCTCACAATCCCCTCTCACAGCCCCCCCTCACAGCCCCCCCTTCACAGCCCCCCCTCACAGCCCCCCCTTCACAGCCCCCCCTCACAGCCCCCCCTCACAGCCCCCCCTCACAGCCCCCCCCTCACAGCCCCCCCTCACAGCCCCCCCTCACAGCCCCCCCTCACAGCCCCCCCTCACAGCCCTCCCCTCCCTCACCCTGCCATAACCACACAAAAGGAATATTATTATTGAGACGAATTTCATGTAGTTTACAGGTATTTCACCTTTTTATTAAACACCCAAACGCTACCTGGGGCTGGGTCTGAGTTAGCTTAGGTTAGGTAGGGGTAAACTATGATAAGATTAGGTGCAGCTAAATTAGAATTGGTTAGGTTAGGTTTGGTAAGATTAGGATTAGGTTAGGTTAGGTTAGGTTTGGTTTGGTTTGGTTTGGTTAGGTTAGGTTAGGTTTGGTTTGGTTTGGTTTGGTTTGGTCAGGTCAGGTCAGGTCAGGTCAGGTCAGGTCAGGTCAGGTTAGGTTAGGTCAGATCAGGTCAGGTCAGGTTAGGTTAGGTTAGGTTTGGTAAGATTAGGATTAGGGCATTTAATCACCAGGTAAAATAAGCAGAGGTTCATAATCTTGATGTGATCCAAAGTGATTAATGAGACTTAAGAGTCAATAATACCTTACTTCAATATAACCCCATTATAAGACTATTAATAACACCTGAACCTAATTTATATCTTACCTGGACAACACACGTCATTAGTGTTATTAATTATACCTGACCTAAATACACAATTTACCTTTACCTATATATATATACTCACACCTATTAATCATATATGAGTTTAATTAATTACTTAGCTTAATATAGGTGTTTTATATATAATAAATCTAGGTAATGGTTTAAATTATTACAGGTGTGATAATTATACAGAGAGGATGGGTTAGGTTAGGTTAGGTTAGGTAAGGTTAGGTTAGGTTAGGTTAAGTTAGGTTTGG
This sequence comes from Homarus gammarus, assembly GCA_958450375.1. NCBI lineage: Eukaryota > Metazoa > Arthropoda > Malacostraca > Decapoda > Nephropidae > Homarus > Homarus gammarus. The sequence continues at coordinate 1,369,583 of CAUDMG010002284.1, read as the reverse complement.
TAAGATTAGGATTAGGTTAGGTTAGGTTAGGTTTGGTTTGGTTTGGTTTGGTTAGGTTAGGTTAGCTTAATCGCGGTTACTTTACTCTCGGGAAGAAATTTAAAAGGTAAATTAACGTGTCGGTATAATTGATCGACTCGGTGTTGGATAAAGGTTCCATTGATGTTCCTCTTGACATTTTCACAACACACTCTTAAGGCTGTACTGTTCACGTATCGATTATGGTATCGTTGGTAACCTGAAGCCCCCCCCCCCCCCAAGAGGTGTGTCAATTGATATTAATAGGTGTTCAGGTCAGGAGGTTCAAAGTGGTTCACGATATTGTTTTATGGTACCGTGTGTGTGTGTGTGTGTGTGTGTGTGTGTGTGTGTGTGTGTGTGTGTGTGTGTTACTCCCTCCTAGCTACACCAGTCTGAGAGGCACACGAGTTAGGAGGAATTCCCCCAACACCAGGACCACAGTGCCATCTCACCGTCCTTCTTAATCACTCCCTCCTACCCTTCTCCTCCTCCTACTCTCCTACCCTCCTTCTCCTACCCTTCTCCTCCTACTCTCCTACCCTCCTCCTCCTACCCTCCTCCTCCCCTCCTACTCTCCCCCTCTCTGCTTAAACCGAGTCTATTCATGTTTAGTGTCAATGATCGATCGTAGATAGTTCATACAACTTGTTCTGCATCAGTGTGTGTGAGTAACCCCCCCCCCCCCCAATCGCTTCCTCAGACTGGCTAATCATGACAGGGATTTTTTTTAATTTGGGCACTGGGAAAAACTAATCATTTTTAAAGGCCTACCTACCTTACCTACCTTAACCCACCCACCCACCCACCCCATGACAAGGTTTCCAAAGTTTATCATTGAAGATTCATTTTATATTATATCCTTCAGTGATTCCTCGACAGCTTATAATGGTTAAAATAATAAATAATTTCTCTGACCCACACCCGAGCCTGGAAGGGGGGAAAGGGGAGGGGAAGGGGAGGGGAAGGGGAGGGGGAGATCGGTCACACGTCACACCCTCGCCTCACGTGCAGTATACAGTAATGCTATGTTAAAAAGTATGTCCACATTATATTGACCGTGTATGGAGGACGTGTTTGTGCAATATGTCCAGTGAGTGAATGTGTTGGTGGCGCTGTTCGGGGAGTATAATGATGATAATGATGATAATGATAATAACAACAATAACAACAATAACAACAACAACAAAAACACGGTTCAAACATTAGATATGAATAAAAACTGACTTGGTTAAGGAACAGTAAAACGTAGAGTTAAAAATAAAATATAGTAAAGTTAACTAAAACAGTCAAGTGAAGATAAACATAACGAGACGACAAGAAGCGTTAAGTCAAGTCTTTAAAGGGAAGTGAATAATAATGAATGAGACCAAAAGTGTATACTGACAATGATAAATAATTACCCCCCCCCTAGATATCATTATACATTATTCGTGTATATCGTTATGTTGTCACTATGTATAATTAAAGTTATATATATAGCATTACATTGTTAGTATAGCCACACACACACACACACACACACACACACACACACACACACACACACACACACACCTACCTACCTACCTAGAGATCAACCTGTAGACATATCTTACACCCCTGTTCTTATTCATTACCTGGACATACTGAGGACATACACACCTGTTGGCTAAGAACCTTGTTAAGTGTGTCAGTAGCTCAGGTAAGAACCGCATAACTAGGTCAGGTAGAAGTAGTAAGAAGCTGCCACTCTGTCCCACACACGCCAGGAATGCAGTACCGTGTCTGGCGTGAGGGGAGGTGAGTGTGTGTGTGTGTGTGTGTGTGTGTGTGTGTGTGTGTGAGGCCTCGTTTGTCTGAATGAAATTGTTCCATCAATATAAAACAAACTACTATTTTTAATCCCAGTATAAGATTTGTTTGTTATTTTGGAGTTTTGTTTATACTGTGAATAAAACGATCGATTTTTTTTTTTTTTTTGGTCTATTCAAAACAATATTGTGTCACGTCAGCTGATGCGGTGACCTTGACCTATGAACTTGTGACGTCAGAGGTTGTTATGGTGGATGAAAGATGATGAGTTGTATACCTGCAGTGTCTATATACATGCTGAATAAATTATAGATTTAATTATTTTACCGCCAGACTTGTGACGTAACAAAATCAGGCTAAATTATCTTTCTTATTTCCTTCTTATTTCTGTGTGTCGTGACGGTGGCAGACAAACATTGATCTTTGAGGGGCGGAACACGGGGACGGGTCAGGGGCGGGGCAAGGGGTCGGGTCGGGTCAGGGTGACTCATCATCATCATTCTTGCTTATGATAATATACTGTGATGTTGATGGTCAGCTGTGTGTGTGTGTGTGTGTGTGTGTGTGTGTGTGTGTGTGTGTGTGTGTGTGTGTCCTGTTCTCTATACCTCTTCGCTTGTCAAAGATTTTCTTACAAAATATTTTCACTAAAGTTTAGACATCGAAAACTTTTACCTTCAACACCACTACTTGTTCTAACTTCACGATTCTTGACTGTACTGTTTGTCTCTCGTCTGGTCGTGGGTCGTGTACTGTTTGTCTCTCGTCTGGTCGTGGGTCGTGTACTGTTTGTCTCTCGTCTGGTCGTGGGTCGTGTACTGTATGTCTCTCGTCTGGTCGTGGGTCGTGTACTGTTTGTCTCTCGTCTGGTCGTGGGTCGTGTACTGTATGTCTCTCGTCTGGTCGTGGGTCGTGTACTGTTTGTCTCTCGTCTGGTCGTGGGTCGTGTACTGTATGTCTCTCGTCTGGTCGTGGGTCGTGTACTGTATGTCTCTCGTCTGGTCGTGGGTCGTGTACTGTGCCGCGTCCGTAAGTCATGGGGTTACGATAATCAATGTTCTCCCATTACATACTAAGATACACGCCTCTTTATGTCACGATACGGCGGAGTAGCCTCAGTACATGACGTGTGACTGTGGTGACTGTCAGGATGGTGTGTATGGTGTGTGATTGTGACGTCAACATGACAGTCACCACCGTAATAATATGAAGTAACGCGTCACAACTCAGGAAGCGGCTGGTACTATACGGTAACTCCCTCGTCATAACCATCATCACCGTGTCATATAATCACCGTAATACAATAATTCCTCCTAGCAATTTAAATTCTAAGTTTCGTCTATTTTTACCATGTGTGTGAAGCATTAGTTCTTGTCCTCAAAGCCTTTAGTTGTAACTCAGGGGTCTCGTGATGGTCTGCACTTAATCCTGCGTTTTGGGGGGTAATTCTGACGCTTCGTACCAACTGATATCAACGGATGGGTGTCTGAATGGTCAATAACCCTCGTGTGACCTTCCTGTGGTGACCATAAGAATGAATACCTTACATGTTATGGTGTGGTGGTCGCCTGCATGACGGGAAGGTGCCAATGATGATGGGAGCTGAATTTTCAACATTGCAATGACTATAACCCTGCAATTGCATACAGCTACGTGTATTAGTTTCTTTTATTTTGTTCACACACACACACACACACACACACACACACACATGCACGCGCAAAGATTACAGTCCTTCATTTCACTGAGAGGTGTTCACTGACCTCGACTCGACATTTCTTCACAATGTCGACATGCTGTACTGACGTAACCCGCTTGTACACCGCTCCATACACCCTCTCCCTCCCCCATTATTCATGACATGGGGAATGGGTGGGTGGGGGGGGGGGGGGGTGGTATACAGTCCCCTTCACTAGTGCGTTTACAGGTGCTCGTCATATAAATATTCCACAAATCATTACATTGAGATATTTGTTTTAATATTGTTTTACTTTGATTCCATAGTATTGTTTACTATTGCGAGTTTCCTTCTGTCGAATGTAAACAAACACAAGGCTGCCACACTGTATAAAACCTGACTAGCCCCTGTAAACTCACTAGTGAAGGGGACTGACTGTACATTGTTCACGGTGTAAATTGTTAGTACCATTACCACCCCTAAAGTTCCCCTCAATCTACTTCATCTAATCTATTTGTTTCTACCATTCTACTTACATCTACCTAAATCTATCTACTTATATGTATCAAACCATTTTTTTCCCTACTCGTATCTACCTCAATTCACCTTAAATATCCGAGTTTATCTTCATTTACCTGTGTCTTTATCTACCTGGGTATCTAATCTCACCTGAGTATACTATGCTTATATTTGTTTTATTTACCTGATTGGTTGTACAGTATGTATGTATGTATGTTTTAATTAATCACGTCACGTATACCCCTGGCTACCTGTCGTTTGTGCGTGCGTGTTATCATTGGCTTTCTTGCGAATCATATTTCTCATTGCTAATTCTTTTTTAGTATTTTATTTTTTTTTATATCTATCCATCTGTTTATCTATTTATGTCTATTTTTATATATATCCATCTATCCGCTATAGATTGATATAGATAGATAGATGTTCATGTATACGAAGGTTAGGTTAGGAATTGATGGTGAAATATTTGACAATTTATTGCAGTGGTGTGTTTTTCACTATAGCGAGTCTCTGCACAGTATATAATAACTTTAATAACCAATAAGTGAGGAACTGGTTAGACTGGCCACTAGACCTTAAAAGGGGAACAAGATATCACCAAAACTAAGCAGTAGTATTTGGCACACTGTTATTATGATCATTATTATTTACTTCAGATCATCCATACATGATAACACCAATATGGTCTTTCGTGTTTGTGTGTCTTAGCTGGAAAGATTATACCTAACTGACCTGCCGTGTGTCTGTTGTGTCTTATGATCCTCTTCGTGACCTCACATGACTGCAACATTAGTCAGGTTTTGTGTGTGTGTGTGTGTGTGTGTGGTGGACAGGCGAGGCCAAATTCACGCCCACAGCTCACCGAGGCTAAAGTTAGTCTCGATGTCCTTTTCTCATATAAATATTATTTTTTCATTGGTTATTTTTATATCTATGATGATTGAGTTGGTTTGGAGTTAACACAAGATGTTTTCCTGTGTCTTCTTGCTCCTTGGTATGGTGGGTAAGTCATAAACAATAGTTATACGTTAAATTGGATTTCATCACGCATGCGTTCAGAGAAAACGCTATTGCCATTGTTTTAATGGAGAACTATTAAATATGTATCTATGACACGTAGGTTTATAAATACAAATTATTCAGTAAAATCGTCATACAAGATTACATTTATTCAGCATGTACATAGAGTGTATATGCTGAATATGCAACGAATAATTATGGCTACACTATTTATCTAAAGCAATATACACTCAATATACAGTATACATTGTCTTTAAGCACATTTCACCTACACATTCACGAATTATGTTCTCTATAAAAGCATATAATATTGTAAAACATTTATTAATTCGTTCGTTGATACTCCTCTCGTGCAAACAAATATATATATATATATATATATATATATATATATATATATATATATATATATATATATATATATATATATATATATATCGAGGTATACAGTGTCCTATACTTCACCACGTATACTGTACATTATCAGTTTACTGTACCCGGTGATTACAGCTGATATTCCTGATTTTCAATATTTATGAAAAATATAACAACTACTTTTCTCTCTGGGACTATATAAAAAATTAAGCCTTTGCTCCACCAAGGCCATGATGCAACAACTTTGGAAAATTTGAAGGAAAGGATACGTGACCGTGTTAGAAAGTTCAATAAGACGTACTACAAAATATATGATGGGAAACTGTACAGCTTCGATGTCCGTAGAGCCACAAAAGAAACACATATTGAACATCTGTAGCTTGAAAATAAAACTTTTTTTAGCGCTTCTTTGTCACTGTTCATCCATTTAGCAAGTTAGTTTGTCGTCTGTTGGCATGTACTGAAACCGAAAATAAATAACTTTTACCACCAATTATAAGTTAAAAACAAAAACAAAAGAAAGCTTATAAATTCGGGTAAATAATATCAAGACTTAATTACTTTTTACAGCCCACTAACAAAAATTTATTGATTTATGAGTGTGTTGTCCAAGAGTGCGGTGACTATTCTTTCTCCCATTCGTGTTATGGCGTTTGCTGGAGCGTATTTGCTTGTTGACAACTGAAAACTCAAATAAAATAGCCTCGCTGAACTTTACATTTAATTTCAAGTTACAAAGGAAATAACATGCTTTGATATTTAACACATAAAATAGACTTAGTTTTTTAAGTTTGACATTGAAGTATATTGGGGACGGACACAGAGAGATTTCCTATTATTTATTACACTCCGGATTTAGTTTATATGTTATGAACTGTATATTGATATGTGGTTAAACTAATCGCTTTAATTCACTGATTACTTTCCTTCGATTTTTACCTGTCACCAAAATGAGATATTAATTATAGAGTCACCCTAATGAGTTATTAACCCACCTTGTGTCACCCTAATGAGTTATTAACCCACCTTGTGTCACCCTAATGAGTTATTAACCCACATTTTGTCACCCTAACGAGATTCTCACCCTTGTGTCACCCTAATGAGGTTAACTCACCCTTATGTCAACCAAAATGAGGTATAAAGTCACCCGTATCACCCAAACGAGATATTAACTCATCCAATGTCATCCAAATGCGAAATTAACCCACCTTGTCACCCGATTAAGTCACCCAGAGTCACCCCCCAAAAATAAACACCACACTCAGTTCCTTGGTCTTGTTCAACACGTCTGTACATCACGTCACCAGCAAGGAGTCATGAAGTATCTCTTATGAGTATTGCCTCGTCCTTGGAACACTGGGGAATGAGTCATAGGTGTAGCATGTCCCTGTGAATCAATACCTGGCCAGGAATGTGTGTGCCCCCCCCCCCCTCCCCTCCCCTCCCGCTAGCACACTTCCTCTTCTTACCAAAATATGAGAGTATTGTCGTCGCAACATATACGCACCTGAACGTCACAACCACTAAACTGTAAATACTTAAGTAACTTGTCCTTTCACCAAGATATATATACAGTATATACTCAGTTAGATTATATATGGTACACAATTTGATAGTCACCCTTACACAACTTGTCTGTAATAATTTAAGATATAGCTATTTAAATTTTTCTACTTACAGTAATATGTTGAAAGTGAATACCATTACCGATAATTGATGTAGGTATAACAACGAAGGTATAACAGGGACAACTATATCGGTAATTATTGTAGGTGTGCAGGGACTCTCTCTCTCTCTCTCTCTCTCTCTCTCAGAATAATTTAGTACAATAATTATTTCGTCATTAACTCACGTATACACCTAACTCTCAACAGTTTTATAGAGACAGCTCAGGACATATTAAATATTGGGTAATATAATGTACATATAAATTCTCCTGACTGATGTAGAAGCTGTATAACAACTCGGCCTCAGAGTAACAGGTGCAGTAATAACACACACCTGCTCAAGCAACACCTTAAACCACAGGTAATTAAGGTACAGTATCAATAAACACTCTTATATATATGTATATATATATATATTTATATATATATATATATATATATATATATATATATATATATATATATATATTAATATTTATTAATATATATTTTGTTTATTTGTGGTTGTATTTTGTTGATATTTTTGTTTCATAATTTATATCTTTAAAGTTTCTAAACGTATATACATTTTTTTTAGATTTACAATAATTACAACTATTATTTGGGTGAGAAACAGGGTGAGAGAGAGAGACAGTAGGCAGGGTGAGGGAGACAGTACAGGTGGCAGGGTGAGGGAGACAGTACAGTAGGCAGGGTGAGGGAGACAGTACAGTAGGCAGAGTGAGGGAGACAGTACAGTAGGGAGGGTGAGGGAGACAGTACAGGTGGCAGGGTGAGGGAGACAGTACAGGTGGCAGGGTGAGGGAGACAGTACAGTAGAGGGAGACAGTACAGTAGGCAGGGTGAGGGAGACAGTACAGGTGGCAGGGTGAGGGAGACAGTACAGTAGGCAGGGTGAGGGAGACAGTACAGTAGGCAGGGTGAGGGAGACAGTACAGTAGGCAGGGTGAGGGAGACAGTACAGTAGGCAGGGTGAGGGAGACAGTACAGGTGGCAGGGTGAGGGAGACAGTACAGTAGGCAGGGTGAGGGAGACAGTACAGTAGGGAGGGTGAGGGAGACAGTACAGGTGGCAGGGTGAGGGAGACAGTACAGTAGGCAGGGTGAGGGAGACAGTACAGTAGGCAGGGTGAGGGAGACAGTACAGTAGGGAGGGTGAGGGAGACAGTACAGTAGGGAGGGTGAGGGAGACAGTACAGTAGGGAGGGTGAGGGAGACAGTACAGTAGGCAGGGTGAGGGAGACAGTACAGTAGGCAGAGTGAGGGAGACAGTACAGTAGGCAGGGTGAGGGAGACAGTACAGTAGGGAGGGTGAGGGAGACAGTACAGTAGGCAGGGTGAGGGAGACAGTACAGTAGGCAGGGTGAGGGAGACAGTACAGTAGGCAGGGTGAGGGAGACAGTACAGTAGGGAGGGTGAGGGAGACAGTACAGTAGGCAGGGTGAGGGAGACAGTACAGTAGGCAGGGTGAGGGAGACAGTACAGTAGGCAGGGTGAGGGAGACAGTACAGGTGGCAGGGTGAGGGAGACAGTACAGTAGGGAGGGTGAGGGAGACAGTACAGTAGGCAGGGTGAGGGAGGCAGTACAGTAGGCAGGGTGAGGGAGACAGTACAGTAGTGAGGGTGAGGGAGGCTACCTGGGCTCGGGAAGTAGGGTAGGTTAGGTCATGTTACATTACACGATGTTATGTTAGATTAGGTTAGGCTACGTTAGATTGTGTTAATTTAGGTATTATTAAGGTAGGTTAAAATTAAGGTAGTTAAACTTAGGTTGAAATAAGTTAGAGAGGCTAATCTTCAGGTGATACGTTATATTTTGCACTGATATAAACAAAATTGCTCTTCTGGTTATCCCAAGACTAATGTAGTGTGTGTGTTAAAATGTCATAAAAATATCACACGACTGTCGCGAACAACGAAGAGAACCCGTACAGATCATAGGCCTTCCTCACCTATGCTTGACCACCCACAGTATATAAGTTAGGTAAAATCATGAAAATATATTAACGAGATAAACTTCAATACCTGTCGACACTCCTAAAACGCGTGTGATCTGTTTTCTTAATTAATATCATGTCCAGGTAGTTGAGGTGTGATAATATTTATTGTTATTAATACACAACACCTGGGGATATTTTTTTGTATTTGATTTTCATTGATATTTTTATTATAATTTCCCCAACTTTACATTCTCCGTTCACATCAGTTTGGTTATAATCTAGTCTGTTGGTTGAGAGAGTGCCAGTGACACTCCTTACCGTGGCACTCGGCGGCCATTACTTGATAAACGACTCTGATTCTTATACCCAACATAATTATATAACTTTTCTAACCTCTCCTATAGCTCAAGGTGTAAATGTATACCTCTTTAGTTCACACGCAGGAGATACTTCTACTTAGTGTTACGTACAAAGTATTTCTTGGGTACTGTGATTATGTGAAGTAATTGTCAATAAGCGCGACTCGCGACATTTCATTCCTAATATCTGAGAAAAAAAACCCAATACGGATCTTTCTGTAGTTACTTACCTTATATCATGATGACCTCAACATAGCGCTCGAAGATGTTATCAACAAAATATATTGCTGATTAGAACATCACAGTAAGCGTTACACAAGGGTACAGTGCCACCTGCTATAGTCTGATCTGTTGTGATGGTCCAGTACATCGACCATCACACCGCTCGCTCCCCCGGGCAACCACTGTCAACATTCCGACTCCCACAGTTCTCAACTACTACATATTATCTAGATTTTTGTGACAAATTAATTAACGAAATATAATCTCATTTACGCATAGGTAAAATATACATTTATCTTCTTATTGTTGTTTATTTAAATGAAAAATGTAAAATAATTAACAAAATAAAATTATATCTACTTAGTGTTGAGGCATGACAGGTAACCTAGTAATCCCTTGCGTGACGTGACTGGTCAAAGTATCGATATAAAACAGTTGCCGTTATATTTGCGTCATACACACCTTGAGTAAATTTAACAGTTTGTATATCACACTGTATAAAATATTTGTTTTGACCTGATGAAATTAATCTTACGTTCCATAGTAAACTTTACCGACAAAGTCTATCCTAAGAAAATATTGTCATGTGATTATGGTCATGCGCAGCGAGGTATACAGAATGCTGAGTGAGGGAAGTTGTATCAAGGATTCTAATACTGTACTATAGTATTAAGGCCTTGGTCAAACCCTTAATGTGCTTCGATTCCTTAATCCATTGGTTCGCTTAACCGACTGGATGGCAGAAAGAACATAACATCATAAACGATTGGCCGTCATCTGTCGTCTCATTTATTATCTAAAATTACATCTAGCCATCGGTACCTAAATTAAATTGATAATTATTTACAAAAAATATTCATAAGATTCGAAGCTTCTGTCAATGACCCTGCTGTTACGACACTGAACTAGTTCATAACCAAACAAGCGTGGTTTTAACATCTTCAAAGTCCATACGAGAAATGTAGTTGAAGTATATGCAATTTCTGTTTTTCTTTAAATATAACAGGTAAAGGGGGACAATGAACCTGGGGTCGGATACTCGAAAGTATTTACAATATTATATCGCCCAGTTAACTCTATTAGTCGCTCCTCGAGGGTGTCCGTCCTCTGTAGCTCTCCCAGCGATGACTCCCATACTGGCTTCCAGTTAAAGCTGGGTAGAGCTTAGAGTCTGTCTAATGACCTTTAAGACGCTAATATTTGGTGAGCCTAAGGATTTGGCCAATGTACTAATTCCACTGACTACACATTCTGAAATGATTTTGAATAGGAGTGATGATCCTTCACGCCTTGGGGAGCGTTGAACAGTTCAGGGGAATGTTTCTTTTACTGCCCCCGATCCGTTTCCTCTACGGCACCCAGATAATTGAAAGCGTTCAACATATACTCACATAGTCTTGAATACTTCAGTTATCTGCTGGCGTATACATCTTGATGGAACGTAAACAGGTTTTTGAATAATTCAGTGTTGTTCTCTTAACATTCAATAACTTAAGTCTAACACGAACTATGACGTCATCTTCGTTTTCTTTGATTTGTCTTGGAGGGACGTGCTCTCGGATGACTCACTAAAACAGGCTGTTTTGTGGACGAAGGAACGTAATATGAATGAATGTGGGTGTTAATAGAATATAGGTATTACTGTGACCATGCCACTGATAGGATAGTGTTGTTATTGTCTGTGCCGCCGCCCCCAGGAGTTGTTAACTGTGTTGGGATTGGTCGCCAGACCGTGAGGTAGTCTATGTCGTCCACTGTGACGTCATTGATTCGTATTTCGTGGCCAAGATGTTGTGGGGTACGAGTTGTTTTGTTCCCTCTCAGGATATGGAGAAGGGAAACTCACAATGTGCTCTCTGTATACATGTTGTATTGGATGTACAATGCAGCTTGGTGCTGGGAAGTGGCAGCGTGGTTACAAGCGTGATGTAGAGAGAGCTGGTTGGTGAGGGTGCTCAGAGGAGGACAGCTTGTGGGCCGCCAGGCAGCGGCGGAGGAGGTGGTGTTGCTTGCTGTGGCTGTAGCTAGAAGAAGAGGTAGGTCACCCCGAGGTCAGGTCTTAAATAGCGGAGGCTTAGTAGTTGACCACGAGGCATACAGTACACTGGGGAATTCGTGGGGTCGGCTACTCAGCGACAAGCGTTTGTAGGGGAGAAATCCACTACAATGTGACCACCATGACATGAAACTTTCTTTTTGAGTATGCGGTTCAGGTACATTCAGGAGCCGGTGCATACCCAGTACTTGCCAACAATGTGTAACATAGACGTGACCGATCGCCCAAGCGGTTAACGAACCGATTAATGGTGAGAAGGATAAAAGTAAAAAAAAAAAGTAAAAAGCTAAAAGTACGTTTCAATTTATAGCTCGGTATGTACGTCACTCTGAGTTACCAAATAGCCATAATGCAAGGTCTTTTTTAAGGTACATTTTGTTCACTTCGTTAATTTGCTTTTCAATAGACAAGAAACTGTGTTATATAAAATTATTCATTTATACTTTTGAGTGGAAGAGTGTCGAGGAACGGAAAAATGATAAATATTAGAATAGTTGGAAGCGGATTAGTAAGCTTGGTGGCCAACAGATGGCAGCAGCGGCGTTCAGCGTCCTCCATTACCTTGTGTAGTGAGTGTTGATACCTGTCATTCAGTGGTGGGCAGCCGGGGGAGGCAGGTGTGCGGTTTGTTTTCTTGTTCTGTGATAACTGTATTACCCAAGTAAACCATCATGGATACTGGGGTACGGAATAGGAAGAACAAATCTTCACCCAAAGCAGATAAAAATGGGAAAAACAAGATACAAGAAATAACAGCATCTGTGATTAACAATCAAGATAGTCTTAAGGAAAGCATTGAAAAGCTGAAGCACCTGACTGAACCCATTAACAGGGATTCGGTAAGTACTGTTAGTGTGTATATCTTCGTGTGTGTTACCAGGATCCTCCTAAACACCTGCGCTGGGAGGAGATGGGCCAGGTTTTCACCGTAACCTACATAACACACGGGTCGAGCCGGCGGTAGGCTGCCCGAACCGGACCTCTTTAAAACGAACCGGAGTGTTCAGGTGTTTTAAATCTGCATTAATTATATTGGTCTTATGTTAAAAGAAAATGTATCGTGATAATATTTCCCTGATATTTTAATTTCAAATTCGTGGCATGTAGAACATGGTATCCGTGTGGTGTAGAGGTGTTGGCAGGAGTGGGGGCGGGGTATTGGTAGTTTTAACAGGAACTGCTAACAACCGCCCAAACTACTATTTAAATAATATTAAAATAAGATATTTCAAGTAGCGCTGTATATGGGGAAATGTGATTATGCATACCTGGATTCCTTAAACTATTTCTGATGGCAAAATTGTTAATACGCATTGTCACTTAATAGAAGAAAAACAACGAACAAATAGATTTATTGTGAGTTGGGTTAAACTTGTGTGTACCAGTGTCGTGGACCGTGTAGGCTACGTGTTGAACCACTGTAAACATGTATGGTGATTTTACTTCATAAATGTCTGTCTTGTGGACCTATTAAGCCTTGAGGCAGGTGTGTGTGGTTGTGGTCAGGTGGGCCAGTGATAGTTGTGTGGATTGTTATTACCAGAGTTGTTTGGAGACCACACCTGGATTACGCAGTTCAGTTCTGGTCACCGTATTACAGAATGGATATAAAATCATTGGAAAGAATTCAGAGGAGAATGACAAGACTAATCCCGGGCATTAGGAACCTTGAGTATAGAGACAGGTTTAAGCATCTTAATTTGCACTCCCTCGAGAGACGTAGAGCGAGGGGCGACCTGATAGAGGTGTATAAGTGGAAGTCAGGGTTAAACAAAGGGGACATTACAAAGGTACTCAAACTATCCAACCAGGAGCGAACTCGTAACAATGGTTTTAAGTTCGACAAATTTAGATTTAGGCGTGAAATAGGTAAACATTGGTTTGGAAACAGAGTAGTGGATGAATGGAACAAGTTACCAAATATCATCATTAACTCGAATACGCTGAATTGCTTCAAACATAGGTTGGATGCTTATATGAGCAATAGGGGTTGGGTGTAAACGGGACTGCCCAGTATGGGTCAATAGGCCCGCTGCAGTTTCCTCCATTCTTATGTTCTTATGAGTAGACCAGCCCTTTACTTGGCCTATATTACGGGTAAATGTGAAGTTTAGGGCTAACACCAGAAGCAGTTTGTTGATTTTCTTTATATTTGGTATATTTATTGTTTTGATGATTTTAAGTGTATTAAAAGGAACGACTTTCTAGTATAATTTTAAGTATTTTTTTTTAATTACGCTTATCCCGCTTCACAATTTTCCTCCCGGCGCCATTGTTGTTGTTTACTTCGCTGAATCCCTCTTCAAGAGACGTTTCCTATAAATGATGGTGAACTCTTCCACGAATTCCTCCTCGCCATTGCTGATGTACTGTATATCAACCTCAATATTAAGGTAAGTTGTTTAACACATAAATTAACACGATAATGCGTAGAACCTACTGTAATAGAACCTGACCTGACATACCCAACGTATGGATATGTTAGGTCAGGTTCTGTTACGTTATATGTATTGTAGTTTCCATTTGTTTGTTAGCGTGTAGAAAAATGTCAACGATTTCTACAAACTACTGGTGTTCTCCCTAAACTACACCTTTACTGGCTGTAGGCAACGGACACTTCATTAAAACGCCCCACTCTGGAAAGTTGTCTTACTAAGTTCTTTGGCTTAATATGATCTGCTGAACTTGTTTTTAAACTGCTTAACGGGCTTTACTCCTGGCTTTAGTGCCCAATAGCGTCTATCTTTATCTTGGGTAAGTAATACAATCTAGGGCTGACGTGGCAGAATATATTTGGGTGTTTTAGTTTCGGTGATCCGGAGAGTCGGGTAGGTTACAATAAGTTTGGTTAGGTTAGTTTGGATATTTAATTTTAGGGATGACCGGAACCAACATTTTTACCTGCGTGTTATTAATTGTGGTATTTCAGAGCCTTCCCGAGCCCAGGCTAATAGCTTCATGTCAACTGATTCGTGTATTTGACCCCACCCATCTACCTACCTCACCATTTTGTTGTAGCAGAGGCAGATGCTGAAACTTTTTTCATGTAAATACTACTTTTAGATTAATTCCCTGTATCGACTAGCGAGGTTAAGAAGCAAGAACTTGAACCCCCCCCCCCCTTCCACCCCGTAAGTGAAGAGAGGACTCGGGAACTTATAAAAAATCTATTGTGAAGTTAGTATGATACTATTAAATGAAGGTTCCTCACTCCATCATGACCACGTACGCACATCTTCAGACAACTTTTGTGGAGAAATAATGCTGTGTAGCCTGGTTTCCCTGCCTGACTGCCTACTGAGGAGTGTTGCCAGCCCCACGAGAAAGCCTTGCAACAGAGCTTTCACAACAGCTAGTCCTACATGTGGGATACCGGTAGTTGCAGCCGCCCATGACGAGTCCTTGAGCGCTGTAATTTGAGAAATATTCTGACTTTGCAGTTTGTATCTCCTAAATCTCTGCTTGTGCATGGCAGTCGCTGCTCACCATATAGCCGTGAAAAGTTACATAATACATTATTTTACAGAGTATGATTTTGAAAGTGAAACATGACAAATCTACTGTATTATGTAATGATTAAATAACGCTTCTTTTACCCACACGCTAGGCTGTTGGTAGGATTTGGTCCGGTGTGGGTTTTGGGACGGTTTAGGTGAGGTGAGGTAGGCTACGGGTACTGTAGGTGTGGCAATTTGGCCCGGGGCACCACCACGTCAGCTGAGTATGGTGGTGATTGCCTCGACCCTTCCTGCCACGTTATTTACCCATCTTCTTCCTGCCACGTTAGCCTCCCTTCTTTCCTCTGCCACGTTAGCTTCCCTTCCTCCTTCCCTGCCACGTTAGCTTCCCTTCCTCCTTCCCTGCCACGTTAGCTTCCCTTCCTCCTTCCCTGCCACGTTATTTACCCTCCCTTCTTCCCTGCCACATTAGCCTCTCCCACTCTCCTCGCTCCCCCACACACTTCTGGCCAATGCTGCAGATATTACGTGGCTGAAATAAACTAATGTACCTCCACAAATAACCATTATCTAGTGTGTACATTCATCTACGAAGGCGAGTCAGCTGACCATTATATTACCTACCTCGCCATTCACCACCTATCTGAGGGTAAATATATCCTCAGTGGGGGAGATGTTGATGATCATTTTTTCTCGACTATTCTTCATAGGAGATAATTGAGTTCATGTGATCTTAAAGAGTAGAAGAGAATGGAGTGTTTTAGGAGTAGGTTGCATGATTTTCCGCGTAAGTGAAGGGGATGACCAAGACGGTATATACTAGACAGGAACACATAATCTACGTGAGTTTTAACAGTACTTCTAAACATTGTGGAATGAGTAATAAAGGAGAACCAGAGAGGGGGGGGGGGGTAATTGTACCTTCAGTTGACCTATGAAGTTTTATCCGTTGACATCATTGTTCATTAGGTTGATGATTATTAACAAACAAGAAAATAAGGAGTCTGCAATAGGCCGGTTGGCCTGTGCATGGCAGCTCCTGTCGAGAGTTACTACCACTCTCTATCATCCATGAATCTATCCAGTCTCCTTTTGAAACTTTCCAGAGTTCCAGCACTTACTACAAAGTTGCTAAGCTTGTTCCACTCGTCCACCACCCTATTTGTGAACCAGTTCCTTCCTATCTCCCTCCTAAACCTAAACTTATCCAACTTGAATCCGTTGCTCCTAGTCCTATCCTGCTCGGATATTATAAGAACTTTATCTATATCCCCTTTATTGATTCCTTTCACCCACTTAAATACTTCTATCATATCTCCCCGCACTCTTCGTCTTTCTAGGGAATGCAAGTTAAGTTTCTTTAACCTATCCTGATATGGAAGGTTTCTAAGTCCCGGAATCATTTTCGTCATTCTTCGCTGCACCGACTCTAGTGAATTGATATCCATTCTATAATAGGGGCACCAGAACTGAACCGCATAATCGAGGTGCGGCCTGACTAGCGCTAGATATAGTTGCAATAAGACCTCTGCACTTTTATTACTTACCCTTCTAGATATAAAACCTAATACTTTTTTTGCCTTATTTCGAACATTAACGCACTGTTTTCTAGGCCGTAGGTCCGGGCTTACAAGTACCCCTAGGTCTCTTTCACAAGTCGACTTCTCTAGGTTGATGTTGTTATGGCTGTATACATTGACAGTATTTGTTCTTCCAATATTAAGTACGCTGCACTTGCTGGCGTTGAATTTCATTTGCCATTTTTCAGACCACCCCTGCAGTTTATTTAGATCCTCCTGTAATGCATTTGCATTCTGCCCTGAATTAATCTGCCGCCCTATTTTGGTGTCATCCGCAAACTTGCTTATGTCACTGCTGATCCCAGTATCTAGATCGTTTATGTAGATTATGAACAAGAGTGGGCCTGGTACTGACCCCTGGGGAACCCCACTGGTTACACGGCCCCACTCAGATTTAACACTACGCTGACCCTCTGCGTTCTATCGGTGAGCCATGATTTTATCCAATTATTGGTGTCAGTGTCTTGGTGAGCGATGGAGAGACTTCGAGTTCATCTGTATTCAAGAACTTAAGATGGGGACGGTGAGACAGGGGGGGGGGGGAGGTTAAGACGTATCCTGCTGTTGCAATAAGAACTATATAATGTTGACAGCTGTGTAGTAAGTTCATTGTTTTTTGTTTAATAGAAGATCCGGAAATAGCTTACAACTGACCTCTCCATGAAGCTGTTATATCTGGGATGAATTCATTGAGGTTTTCAGATTTTGGCCAATAGAATCCTTGATTGATTTATGATAAGTCGGGCGAAACTAATGTATTTGTTTGTTAGTAGAGGTTAATATATCGGTAATAGGTTTATCAACTGAACAAGACGGTGCTAACAAACTATTACCTCTCGCTAATTACATTGAAGGGGGAATAGATCTCAGGTGTACACAAGTTGACGTGAGTTTAGTTTTGCTTATTAAATTAACATCCGTGTAATAGATTAAACGATTTTTAATTCAACCCAAAAAAAATGATTATAGAGTTTGCTTGTGTCATCCGAGGCGGCCATCTTGAATGGATAAGCGAAAGATAAGGAAGATGTGAAAGATAAGACAGGAAAAAAAATTGATTTTATTGCTATGAGGGGCCAGACGAGCTCCTTCCTCAGTTGCTTGACCGGACGCTCATAACCGGACAGACTTGTAGTAACCGGATAGGCTCTCTCGATACTAGTGAAGGGAGCGGTTGGGTCGTCACCACTGTATGTTAAACCTGTTCTCCCTTCGTCATTGCTCGTATAAGACCATATTATTATTAACGTATCGGCGTGTAGAAACCTCGACTCATGGGCCGGTATTGATTTTTTTTCCTTTGGTATTAGGTCACATGAGGAGGAGGATGAATTTTACGTGTGGCATCATAATAAGACTTTCACTTCATATTTTAGATTGAGAAAGTGATGGTCAGGAATAACCCGACGTCCCTATTGCTCTCTACCCTCTCCTCCTACCCCTCTCATCCCTCTTCCTCCCCTCTCCCTCCCCACCTCTCCTATTCTCTCGTTCCAGTCACTTTTCGCGAGGCTTTTAAGTGTCTCCTCTTCCTGAACGTGACTGGGGAGAGGTTTGTGTCGTGGGGAATCAAGCCGTAGGTCGAGATAAATGTGTTAAGTACGTCGCGCATCTTGCAATAAAGTGACGAACATTATTTATCAGTCATGGTGCGTCGTCTTCGGTCTAGCAGGAAAATCTGATACACTGCGTCCCTCCGCCAACCTGTGTCTTGAGTTTTTGTGACTCCTACGCTCTTAAGACTTTGGGAAAGGAGGAGAGGACCGTGTGTGTGTTCCACGTCACCACAGCCCATATCAAGTGTTATAAGGTCGTATTACACACACACACACACACACACTAGTATTTGTGAGGTGAAGGTGAGGGCATCAGACATCACCTCTCGGCAGTTCGGATAGTTTTGTCTCTTTGTTACTCTGTTGTTACGGCCTGTCCTAGTCCGGTGTTGGTACAGGAGGAAACCAGAGTACCCAGAGAAAACCCTCTCTCACACACACTTGTTCCGGGGTGGGGATTGAACCCAGGATACAATGAAAGAGATACTCTCGACACACCTTACGACCTTAAAGTGTTTTGTGATTTACGTAGATTTAGATACACATCTTTAAGTTCAGGGGTTACATCAACGAGGTACATTGTCTTGATAGCGGAAATACAGTAAGGTTAATGATGTGGCCGAGATGCAGTTGTTAGTAAGAGGAAGGTGTACCGTTAGTGTGTACCAGTCGCCGCCCCGCCACGGTGGCATGGCCGCTTTGGGCACCTGCCGAGACCGGAGACTACCAATAAACACCCAGTTTTCCTCCTCGTGGTAGAGCGCCAGCAGGAAGATCATTGTGTCCTGTGTATCGATGATGTGTCGTGGGGGGGGGGGGGGAGACTAGCCCAAGGTACAGTAATATTCTTTCCTTTGTGTGACAACTGACAGCAAGAATAAGACTTGAGACCAGTGAGAAACAGAACTTTGAGAAATATTTCCAGTTCTCGCTCCACCTTATACAGTAGTAGCCTCACGCGCGCACATCCTTACTTGCACACACCACCTCACTCATCCTTACGTGCACACACATCCTCACACATGCAAACATCCATCCTCACACACAAAAAAAAAAATGCAGGTGTTTCCAAGCAAAGCCGCACCACCTCACTACCTGTGGATGGCCGCGGGATCCTGGGGGGGGGGGGGGGGGGGGAAACCCACCAAGCCAGCCTGCACCTTTCCTCACCCGAGGGTGGGTCACCTTCCTGAACCACCATCGTGGCCTGGCGGCGGGAGGATGGTGATGGTGGCCTTCACCTGTGTTGTGTACTGTATAGCTGTGTCCCTTGGTGAGATGTTACTCGTGTCTTTGTTTGTTGTCTCTGTTCTTGTTGGCTGTTCTCTTGTCGTTTCTTTACTTCACGGTGAGTCGCTGTCTCTATCATGCCTTGTACAGTGTTTACCTCAGAATGTCATAACTTTCTCCTCTGTTGTGTGGCTGTGTGAAGCTTAAGGTTACAGCGTTTGGTGAGTCAACCTGTGGGTCGGACACACACACACGGTACTGTATACAGGGTCTCAAGAATGTATGCACACTGCCTTACATATTTTCTTGGCTTGAATGGTTGTATTGCAACAGCATCGTCCTCACTTGTGGCAGATCCCACACATCAACAAGTGAGGAGAATATTGTCAGAAACATTCACACCATTTTCACAAACATGTGTAAACAAAGTGTAAGGGAGGAATCCTGCTGTGTACTGTACATGGGTGTTGGTCTACATTATTAGTTATCCCTCGCTCATGAAATGGGAGGGATATAGTAGCCCGTTCCTTCACTCCGTCTGTCATTGAGTTTAATTCCGGAATATATTTTAGTGGGAAGGGTAGTTTAAAATGTCTTAAATATCAACTTGTTTCAGTAGTTTAGTGGCGAATGATGGAGGTGAATCAGTGTTGTCTTGTGTCAGTCAGAATAAAGGAGTGAGCGGCATTAATTACAACACTATATTGTACCCGAGACGAATGTAGACGTACTGTTCAGAGCAGCGGCGGCGGTACAGTGGACGAGAGAGGTAGTGTGTCAGTCAGTCAGCACGTATGAAGAGAAGTCTTTTCCACCTCAAGACTTTCACTCTTCATTATTTCTTTTCAATTATTAACGGACAATAAAAAAAATTATTTGCAGATATCTATTTTTTTTATGACCCATGTGTTGCCTATGTAAAGGGAGATAACCGACTATACCAGTGACGCCTTGTTGAACCCTATTCTGTACTGCTCTCTACCCTCGTGTCACACCACCACCATATACACTAACCTGAGCTGACCTAACATAACTGGTATTCAATTATTTCATCTCGTGTTTGTGCTGGATAATTGTAGTGTATTTGGTGCTGCTCTGGTGCTGTAGGATGTTTTTTGAGACTTGTGTTTGATGTTTCAATGATTCCGGCCGTTGAAACTACTACTAATAATAAACTACACCCCCCCCCCCCCTCCTCTCCCGTCGTGCAGAACCAGGTTAGTGATTGGCAGATCGTGTTTAACCCCCAACCCACATCCCCCCTACCCCTCGTCCCCACCCCACACCCCCACCCCACACCCCCCCCCCACACCCCCCCCCATCCTCTACCTCACCCCATCCACCTCTTGACTTGCCTGGTAATTAATTTCCTCTTGGTCTAAAGTAGGAAAAATCTGTTTTGGATTTATTAACTGGAGAATGTACGGCGAACGTCTTCCTAGAATTCTTATAATAAACAAATCAACGTTTTGAAATATCTAATGATTTGTATTTTTTTAATTGAATAGTTATGTTTTGTTATAAATTTTCATATTGGGTTTAAACTGAAGAAAAAAGCCACAATGTTTAGTGATCATATAATATTTCTAGTGATTGTCTAGATTAAGTTTTTTTTAGTCATTATTCTGTCTTCATCTTTTTCATAATATAGTGACATGCAGAATTTTTTCCTATCCCAGTATTATCATGGTTGGTGTAGTTTTTGGCATGACGAAGTGCATGTTACACCTGCAGTAGCAAGTTGCTTAATCGACGCTGACTGGGCGAGTGTTGAGGGAGGGAGGCAGCAGCAGGCGTGAGTGGGTGAGTTCAGGTGACGCCCGTATATTGTTCCTATACACCTGGTCCACTAAGGTTAATTAAGGACGTGTTGTTGAGTATTATAATGGTACATTGGCAGTATCATTACGACTATTATCATTACGTCATGTAGAATATAACGTTCCGCACCGCGGGGAGGGAAGTTAGGTAAGCATATTGGTTAGGGCATTACGTGCAGATGAGACAGTCACTCCTTGTAGCTGTCGGTCAAGCAGGCAGGTCAGCAGACTAGTAGTGTGTTAGGGGGACTGGCATTCAGGCATAACTCTTGCGTAAAATAGACCACACTCCGCCAGGCATACACACCAGGAAATAGTTCGTATAGGTGTGGACATGACCCGTAAACATTACTTATTTAGATACATATTGTCGGGGTTCTCAAGTGTTTAGCAGCTGGATTACTTCTTTTCGGTGTAGTTAAAACACTTGGTATATTATCATTGGAAGTTTTAAGCTGTCACATTCAGTTTATATACCGGTGTGAGGTCCGTCTAACACGACACACGCACACACCGTTGTAACTGAAACATCCTGTGTGAGGCTCCCAGATGTTGGTGTTCGTGGTCAGTTTTGTCTTGGACCGTTGTAACAAGATTATAACGATGTGTGTGTGTGTGTCGTATTACGGTGGTGTAATGGCCGCTTCCTCCTGCGCTTCATCATTGGTGTCAGACCCACGGCGGCTCGTGGGAGTGGATTTCGCACCGTCAGTGATGAGGCAGAAGCTAGTGAGGTGGTGGTGGTGGTGTAGCCGCGAGGGGAGGTGGACGGCTGGTACCTGGATGAGTCTTGGATTCTCGGCAACTTTCTCCTCTGGTGCTGGGTGACTGAACCACGACTACTCCCCCCCCCCCCCCACCACCTCTCATCCCCCCACCACCAGCCCCACCCCCTCACCACCATCACCCCACCTCATCCTCACCATCACCCCAGTCCCATCCTCACCACCATCTCCAACCATTACCATCATCTACAGTAGCAGCAGCAGCATCCTCAGTAACATCACCAAAAAGTAACCTCAACAATACCAAGAGTAACATCACCACCACCAATTCTCCTCCACCATCCTCTCCTCCTCCTCTCCAACACCAGCACCTTACATCAACAGAAGAACCACATGCATGATCATTTATTACGCCATATCCCTTCTCTTTATAATATGCATACATCTATATTACCATTACTATTTTGTATATATTATTCAGTGCACATACAGTAGGGTCTCTTCCAACACGGATTTAACCCTAACTGTATATTATTAAAAGACCTTAAACCCGCGTTGGACGAAACCCTATATCTGCACCTTAATCATTTTCTGGGAGATATTCTGTATATATCATAAAGGGCTGTCCAGGTGTAAGTTAGGATGATAGCGAGGGACATCATATGCAGGTGTGTGTGATATGTGTCTGTTATAACTCGTAGGATTGTTGCAGGTGTGTGGTTGGGAGAGCCGCGCATCGTCAAGGGACGGCAAGGCAAGTCTCACCTCTGTACATAGTGACTGGAGCCTAGAAGAGTTCGCACCACTGGATGACTGTTTTAACCCACCAGTGTTGGCTAGTACACTAACCCACCAGTGTTGGCTAGTACACTAACCCACCAGTGTTGGCTAGTACACTAACCCACCAGTGTTGGCTAGTACACTGACCCACCAGTGCTGGCTAGTACACTGACCCACCAGTGCTGGCTAGTACACTGACCCACCAGTGCTGGCTAGTACACTGACCCACCAGTGCTGGCTAGTACACTGACCCACCAGTGCTGGCTAGTACACTGACCCACCAGTGCTGGCTAGTACACTAACCCACCAGTGCTGGCTAGTACACTAACCCACCAGTGCTGGCTAGTACACTAACCCACCAGTGCTGGCTAGTACACTAACCCACCAGTGCTGGCTAGTACACTAACCCACCAGTGCTGGCTAGTACACTAACCCACCAGCGCTGGCTAGTACACTAACCCACCAGCGCTGGCCTCTACATTAACCCACCAGCGCTGGCCTCTACACTAACCCACCAGCGCTGGCCTCTACACTAACCCACCAGCGCTGGCCTCTACACTAACCCACCAGCGCTGGCCTCTACACTAACCCACCAGCGCTGGCCTCTACACTAACCCACCAGCGCTGGCCAGTTTGATTTTGCATTTAAGATAATGGTGTGAGTGATGCTGCCTCAGAGGGGGTCAAGGTTACACATCACTGCCTGCCTGAAGTAAAGGAAGCTTAAAACAGAATGCTCTCTACAGTATTTTTTATATAAATAACTGGTTACATGTTGGTACTTTATCAGTGTTATGAAAAACATCATTCCGGCTTTATTGTAAGAAAAAATGAACGAGGGCGTTGAATATTTACCGATTCACTGAACAATAAATGTATTGATTTTAAAAACAATTCTGACAATATATGGAATAGGAGTTGCAGAGGCGGAAAGTACACACATAACTCACTACATTTCAGGATATAACACGTTAAGTTAGGTGGTGCAAGAGACGCCAGGTGTCGAGGAGACTAGGATTACACAATATTATGGTTGGCCCGGTGTGTAGAGAGAGAGAGAGTTGCCTGAGTACGTGTGTCATGACGGGAAAGTTGTGAGGTAATGGTGACTGTTTACGGCTGGTTGCGTGGATAGGTGGGTGCGTCTTAGGGAAACTAGAACAGTCAGAGGTACTGTAGGCTATCCTGGGGTTAAACTAGCGAGTACTGTACACACTTGGTCACAACCCCCCCCCCCCCTGCTGGTTAGTTATACAAAATGTAGTGTAATCTTGTAGCCGCTTACTTGTACTTGTTAAGGATATGTAACGAGTTTTTTTTTTTTTTTTTGTATTTACATGTCCGTAGCTACAGTTTGGGGGAGTTTTGTAGAAGTTTTATCGTGTGAACTTGGTGTCTGAGAACGTGTGTGACCTCCCCAGCCATACGAGGACATTGTAGCGGAAGTTGCAAACAGTACTCTGGGATTTCAACACGCGATGGTTATAGTAGCGCTACTTCATAAGAAAGAGCAGCGTTCGAGGAATATATATACAGATAAGACGAGAGTACAAAAAAAAAATGCAATTTCCTTTTTAAAAGAGTTTCACCTCCACTGTATGGTCAAACATCATTGGAACTTTTTTTTAACACGAACTACACGGGCGATAACACATTATTCTCCTCCACCACCACATGAAACCTTCTCTCTCTCTCTCTCCTTGACGGTGATGGACGTCCGTGTTGGAGTTTCACCTCATCGTGTTCTGAACCGTGATCAACACAATATAAATTCCCCCTTACCTCCAGTCGAGTTGTCTATCGTTGGTAAATTTGTAGTCGACGATCCTGACAGTGAGCATTGATAATTAATTAATGGGCAAATGTATAGATATTGATTCTTATTAATTGATGGTAGGGGAGGTAATGAGGATAATTTTACTAAATATTATTCAGTTCAGAGATCCCTATAACGGGTTGAAGGAGTGTTAGGTGATGTTAGCATGATTTTGTTGACCTGTGTGGTGGGGGTCGTCTCAAGGTGGCTCCAGCGGTCGCCAGGAGTCACACTGTGGTCGTGATCCCGCAGTTTTTGACACTAGGCTCCACTCTGGCGCCGGTTCACCAGGTCGTTCGTTACATTGAATTACCTAAGGAGTCCCACCTGTCTTTTTCACCTGAAGATTAAACACCCAAACCTAACCTGACTATATCCCCCAAACATAAACACAACACAACACACACACACACACGACAGACAGACAGGCCGTTTTTTTATTCTTATTGTATTTGTACCGTTTTAGGGTGTGGTGCTGCGTGACTGCATGCTGGAAGGTGTGTGGTGCGAACTGTGGTATGGTGAGATGTGTGAGTAGGAGTGGTGTGGTGTGTGGTATATTGTGTATGTGTACTGGAGTGTATATTGTGATGAAACTGTATGAGACAACTTCAGAGCGTAACCTTCACGCGGTGGTGAGTTTGGTCTCTTTAAAAACTCCAGCAGGCAATTGTGAAAAAAAGACCTCGACGCGGTGTAACATTATGAAAATTATCAGTGTTGCCAACTCGGATTTTCAAATGTCGCTAGGCTGGTACCTAAAAGTAGCTAAATGTCGCTAAATCTTCCATGGAAAGTCGCTAGCTATTATTCCCAAGTTTCTTGAATGGTAAAATTGTCTGTCTTTCTGCACTAAACGGCTCTTCTGCTTTCTTGTGTTTTTGTGTTTTTCAATGTCGCACAACTTAGCAGACAAAGTACACTTGCAAAATTTACAAAATCCTTTTTTATTATCTCCTGGCACCTCCAGAAGCCAATTGTATCTGTCATCTCTGAGCCATTCCTTCGTAAATCGCTGCGAATACTGTGGCTTACCCATTTTCTATTGGGACTATGAAGGGTTCAAATTAATAAACAGCATGCAAACAAGCGGTAACTTTCCTTGATGGTTTTTGGCAAAGCGGGTGAACAGTGTCGGGGCAACTGGATGGAGTCTATGGGTCACCCATGGTGGACGCGGATGTGAAGTTTGGAGCCACGCAGGCTTGATAGAATTAATTCTATAAGATGTTTTGCTAATATTCTTTAAAATATAGCGTATTAATGAAATTCATATTGCATATCTGACAGAGGTAAGTTACCCAGGTACTACAAAGGCGAAGGTAATAGACAAATAAATGACGACACGGCAACATAAGCCATGGACGGGCTGACATCAAGTCGACGTGTCCCTCCTTCTGTACCACGACCCGTTCAAATGTATTATTTATTGTCCCTGTAACCCCGTTGCTATATATTATGGCTCGAAATTAGGAAAACTGAGTTTTCATGGACAGTCCAAAAGTATCCAGAAAGTCGCTAGATTTCTGTGACTATCTCTAGATTTGCGACAAGTCGCAAATCGCTCTAAAATGTCGCTAGAAAAAAAAAAAAAGCTCTAGATCTAGCTACAAAGTCGCTAAGTTGGCAACTCTGAAAATTATGATGATACTGGCAACCCACCAGGGACACCACATCTCATTATATTTACGAAAACAACGGAGGAGAAAAAATATATATTCCCTAACGTACAAATATATTAACTGTACAAAATATATCGTTAGGTAACTTGAGCAAAAATTAAAAAACGAACAAAAACAAGCGAGGCGTCGTCCGAATCCGTCGTATAAATCGTAACACGACAGAAAAAGAAGTGTTATATGGAAGGGAAAAAGAAAACTCTTCCAACGAACGTACTGTCAAATCATTGGTTACTTTCACATGGTCTTGGCTCAAATTACGCTTTTGCTGTTTTTTCACACACTCATTGTTACTAGAGAAGTCGATCTCTCGGACACGGTAATCGTTCGTTGCCTTGAGCGCTTGTTGGTTTCCTGAGATTTGCTTGTATATATTTTTTCAATCGGTCATGAATATTGTTTGGCTACATGTGCTTGTGTTTACTTGTTTGGATCTTTTTTAATCATGGCTATTGTTTCTGTATGTGCTTCTTTTTGTTTGTAAGCTTCTGTTGTATGCCTGAATGATTTGTTTGTGCATTCTCGTTTGATTTGCCTGTACATATTTATTTCCTAGTATTTGTTGGTTGTCTACATGTGTTATTTATTCTGTTTATATCTGGTCTGTCTGCATCTCAACATCCTCAAAGTGAACGTTTCTAATTCAGGTAATTTTTATATTATTTTGGACAGTAGCTTTGCGTTCAAGTGATCCTCTTAAGTGTAGTTTTAACATCATCTTACGAACGGAATTCGTCATTTTATGCCGTTAAGGTAACATGCAGTAACATAGGGAAAATTGAATGTCGGGTTAGGTTGAAACTACAGGATGTTTTCGCAAGATTATTATTGAATTGTAAAGAGTTTAACGTTTGTGCAGGACCCGTCACTTAATACAAGTTTTTGTTATTGTCAAACTTAAAAAAACTAAAACAACACTGTGAGGAAGAGGGTATATATACAGTATAAATATATATAGAGAGAGAGCTGCGTGACCTAGTGTCTCCCTCCCTCGCCTCATTGTCCATCATATAACCTTGAATTAGTTTCCTAGAATCGGTATCCCTGGAATGACATGTGTAACAGTGTATGTTTAGTTGTTTCCTTGCTGGACAGTGCGAGGTCAGGTGAGGGGAAGGAGTGAGGGCAGTAGGTGCATCATATAAGGAATTACACAAGCATCTTGTTTTTGTTTAGCCCTGAGCAATATGAATACATAAAATATTCCAGAAACCATAAAAAAAACAATAACCGATAAATGAAACGAAGCTGAATAATAAAATTGAAAAAAAAATAATTGAAGCGTTTCGTAATGTTGAAATAAACGGGAGTGGTTTAGGCTATAACTAACTACCGGTAACTGTTATTATTATTTACTAAACAATAAGAAAACAATATTTAAATCTCTGGGAATTGGGATTCAGGAAATCCCCCTCTCCCTCTAGCCTCCCTCTGTTATGTCCGGGAAGGAACAGAGTGCAAGTGGACGCGATGTGCGAGGTGTAGGTAGCTGTGTCCCCCTCTGCCTCGTCTGTGCGTCCCCCCCTGCCTCGTCTGTGCGTCCCCCCTGCCTCGTCTGTGCTTCCCCCCTGCCTCGTCTGTGTGTGTGTGTGCGCGCGTCCCCCCTGCCTCGTCTGTGCGTCCCCCCCTGCCTCGTCTGTGCGTCCCCCCCTGCCTCGTCTGTGCGTCCCCCCCTGCCTCGTCTGTGCGTCCCCCCCTGCCTCGTCTGTGCGTCCCCCCCTGCCTCGTCTGTGCGTCCCCCCCCCTGCCTCGTCTGTGCGTCCCCCCCCTGCCTCGTCTGTGCGTCCCCCCCCTGCCTCGTCTGTGCGTCCCCCCCCTGCCTCGTCTGTGCGTCCCCCCCCTGCCTCGTCTGTGCGTCCCCCCCCCTGCCTCGTCTGTGCGTCCCCCCCCCGCCTCGTCTGTGCGTCCCCCCCCGCCTCGTCTGTGCGTCCCCCCCCCCTGCCTCGTCTGTGCGTCCCCCCCCCTGCCTCGTCTGTGCGTCCCCCCCCCTGCCTCGTCTGTGCGTCCCCCCCCCTGCCTCGTCTGTGCGTCCCCCCCCCTGCCTCGTCTGTGCGTCCCCCACTGCCTCGTCTGTGCGTCCCCCCCCTGCCTCGTCTGTGCGTCCCCCCCCCCTGCCTCGTCCGTGCGTCCCCCCCCCCCCCCGCCTCGTCTGTGCGTCCCCCCTGCCTAGTCTTTGCGCCTCCTCCCCCCTGTCTAGATGATTACAGTTAAGAAGCAGGAAGACAATAAAACAGTTAACAAAATATATAGGGAACGTGGGGGTGGGTGGAGTAATGCTACCAGCTGACGATGACTTGATGTGTTTGTGTTGGAAACTTTCACAGTGATACAGTCTTGGTTGACGGAGCATCCGGTGGTGAAGAACAAAAACATTCTTCGTTTTCCTGCTTATATTCTCAAAGGAAAGCATGATGAGACGTTATATATTTTGGCTTTTGTTTCATACATGTTGTTCATACGGTCGGTGCCCTGTGTGCGAATTTCTACCCCCGGAGTTAGGATTTCTTATGAGGTTTTCTAGCGGGAGGGAGGAGGGTTCTGGTAGGTGTTGCTGGTGAAAGTTGTGGGGCGAGTGTGCATAGTGACTCGCACATAACTAATGACAACGACTTTCTGATTTCTTGAGAGGTTTTAGGGTTTTTTGATGTACTACTCTCCTATCAAGCGTAAGTTCTCTTAACCACACGCCAGGTAGATATTTTTTTAATGTTTTAGAACGGCATGTATATAAACCAATTTTTAACACGTTTGGTTTATGCAACACTAGGAGTTACTGTGTTGTGGAGGGTGTTGTCTAATGGTAGACCCTGCTGCCATATGGCATCACGAAAATTGTGACCAAGTCCCAGGTTGCTGATCTGACTTTCTGCTTCATTTACGCGCAGTTGCAGGTCTCAATTGTTTCTCTTACCATTGACAACACAACATACATATATCGTTTCTCACTTTTGATCTTTTTTTTCATTTTTGTATTTATAGTTCTTTATTATTATTAGTTAATGTATTATCATTATTTTATTTTTGTTTGTTTTATAAATTTTATTTATTATGAATTATTATGACTATTATTTATTATTATTATTATTATTATTATTATTATTATTATTATTACATTTTCACCCCCCAGGCCCCGATGTGGGTCAGTGACCTGTGTCCGGGTGGGCTAATCCCCGTTAAAAAAAAAAAAAAAAAAAAACCACGCCCCTTAGCACCCCCCAGCTCCCCTTCCCCAGCACCAGCCTGTGGAAGTGGTACATGTAGCCACAAATCTCCATGAGTTGGCAGTCATGAAGAATCCAGTTTTCTTATGCAGATTAATAAGCATGATCAGCAACTATGACTGGAATTATTGCCAAGAAATGGATCTTTATTTTCCATTAGTTCCGGTGATTGATGCCGGAGCTCAACCCAAGACACTTGATTGATAGTAAAATGTGAATTGATCAGGGACGAGGCGTGTGTACTCCTCTCCTTTCACAGTTACTCTTGGAAACGTGGTAACCAAAGTAGTACGTCGGATTTATACAAACTTGTGTAGCGTGAGGCTCAGGGTCTCGTGTAGGGGGATTCTCGGTGCTTGGGGTCTCGTGTAGGGTTAGGTAAGAGTGGTAGGGGTGGATGGGGGCAAGTGGAAGAGGTTGAGGAGAAGACTACATCATCAACACAAAGTGAAAGTAATGTACGTGTGTGTGTGTGTGTGTGCTCAATTATTGTTCGTGTGTGTGTATACTTGTGACTGTTTGTAGTGTGCCTGTATGTTTATGTATATTTGTGACTTTGTAGTATTAGTATGTCCATCTGTGTGTGTTTCCATGTGTGTAAAGGTAGGACCCCTCGTCAGTGTACAGGTGAAGCATGTTTACCTACCGACAGTGTAGCCTCGGGTGAGATGATGATGGGGTTATGGTGGAAGGTAGAGGGGGGGTTCATTAGTCATCTTCACTATTGCGTTGTTCTCACGTTAACATGTTACACCAAAGGCAAGAATGTCTGTATGGATGAGTGTTTCTTGAAGAATAACCCAGGGCAGGGAAATGCTGGTTCTTATATACTGTATTTTTGCTATTTTAAAAGCTACTTTCCAAAACTCGTATATTGTTTATTAGGACTCGGGTTTCTTATTTTAGGTTAATTTTGATATTTAGTTTTTTCTTTGTGAAAATGCTGACATCAGTAGTTCCTAGTTTAACATATGTGACTAAGGATTTTCAATTTTTGAGAGGCTTGAAGTAGTTAAATGTTCACATCAAGTTTACTAAAAGTAGTATCAGAAAGTAGGATTTTTATGATAAAAGCCGCTGGCCTTACTGCCCACGTATCAGTGTATTTGTAATGTTTAAAAGTGGGCACCATAAATTTGTCAAGCGATATTGGTGGTAACCTTAATCTAGCGAGTGGCGATGAGCGGGACTTTCTTCACCTTAACAGAACAGGTTCTACCGCACCCGTGTGTCGTGTCCTTGTACATTTTGTTGTATGTAAATTCTACCTAATTAGCAAACCTATGATTTGATTCTGTTGTTTCTTCTTAAAGTGTGTGTGTGTGTGTGTTTTTTAACAGGCCCCTACACTGTCAATATTAGTGATCGTTTAGATTAGGGTAAATATTGACGAATATCGCAATAGTTTTAATAAAAGTCGGTTTGATTTTTTTTTTGCGCAGTGCTTCATTTCATATTAAAAAGTTGATAACCTTTTAATGATCTTCTCGACTGTAACATTAGTGCAGGACACATGTACAACCATTGTCTCCTTTACATATCAATACATTATTTGTGTAAATCTCTTTATTTTAAATAAGAATGTTTCAAACTTGAAAGCAAAATTTTCTTACCTGTATACAAACTTTAAGGTAGTCTATACCAGCATATGTCTCCATAACGATACAAATAATTGCCTGGGGAGATATTGTACTACTAACTAAATTTAATGCTGTATCTTCAAATGTGTTGCCGGTGGCCAAGTAGAGCTGTGTTACTGATAACCTCTGACTTGCTGTGATACTATCTCCTATGACTGTTTTTAATCAATGGGGTTACCATCTTTACGGACTCGTCAAACGCTGCACCATCCATACGCAAGAAGTTTCTGTAATCTTTTGTCTCGCTGACTTGTATCCTTCAACAGACTTTCATGGCTATAATGATTTATTTTCATGTACACTGTACCATCGCTTCATTCACCAATGCTTTTTTTTTTCAACACCAAAAGCTAATGCAATGGTTATACAGTACATGCCGTACCTGTGTCTGCCATGTTGACTATAAGAAAGTGGGTGCCGTACTGACAGATTTTTGTGCAATAATATTGAGCCACATAGGTGATGTACATATGGCCCAATAATAATGAATCGATATATTGTTTTGTTAATATTAACCTGCTGCAAGTTTGTTTGTTTGCTTGTACCTCCCAATTAAGATGAATCATTGATACCTGTATGGGTCGCCAACTTCCATTTAAACGTTCTTATAATATACACGAGCCATATAATAATTGCCTTAAAAATGGTCGTCAATCTGATATTATATGGTCTTTAAATTGATAATTATTCTAATTTAATACTGCCATTAAATTTATATTCTAATAAAATATAAGGTTGATCATTCTAATATGATAGTAAGATTGAAGATCATTTTGATATAATATGGCGTTTATAGTGATGATTCTTGTGTAATATAAGAAGATTGATGATCATTCTAATTTAATGGTATGGTTGGTGATTATTTCAGTTGTCTTAATACTTGACTTGTTATAACAGGTTGACAGTATGATATGGCGTCTGTTGTAACTGTCAATGATCATACATTTATTAGAGTATAAGTTGTCTTCATCTTAACAGTTGGTCATTTAGAAATTTACTAATTTTGTGAAATTAATTTACATTCATCACAGCAATGGATTCAGGTGATGTTAATAGTTTAAGACAGAACACTTCTAACATTTTTAGGCTGCTGTTTTATTTTAAAAGTGGCATCCGTGTTAAAATTGAATTGTGTTGGAAAATCTTACTTGTTTCCCTCTTAAAAATACTGATGGATTTCTGCATCAAGTACTGTACAGTAGTCATACTTTATATTTTTCCCCAGGGTGATGGAGAGTCTGCCCCTGACACGCCACCGCCAGAGACGGCTCCAGATGATGATGGCGGCACGCCTGCCGTCACCACTGAATCGGAGACCATTACTAAATCTTCCCCGACTCAAAAATCTTCCAGCCGTAATAAATCAAAGAAAATTGCCTCGGCTGCTGCTCCTCCTCCCCTGGAACTTAGTTTCAACTTGGACGGCATGTCTGTCACCCTCTTTATATTGTCCTTTGTTACACGCATTTGGAAATTGGAGACTCCCAGAGGAATTGTGTAAGTGCAGCATTGTTTCCTAATGGAAACACCAGCAGCCGTTTTCTTAGTCGTTCCGGAGCTAGGTGAACACCTTCGGGAGCTAGCCCCCTACACATGAATGGGTTCCTTGAATGCCTTTCCAAGGCCTCTCAAACCAGTCGTATGCATCATTCATGCGTACGTCTGGTGTGAGAAGCCTCGGAAACATGTTTACGAAACCCATTCGTGTGGGGGGGGGGGGGGTGCTAGCTCCTGAACAACTATGAATATGGCTGAAATTCTTTAATGGATAATTTTATTTTTTATCACTTTCAGCTCTTACATGGCAGCTATTATAGATGAAAGTTAGCTGTAGGGAAAGCAGCCATCATCTTTGTAAATTAGTTATAGGGACGGTAGCCATTGTCCTTTTAAATTAGTTGTAGGGATGGCAGTCATCTGTAAGTTAGCTGTGTGGATAGCAGCCGTCGTCTTTGTAAACTAGTTATAGGGATGGCAACATTGCAGAGGGGACGGCAACCATATCTGAAGGGACTGCCACCATTGTCTATGTAAGTTAGCTGTAGGGACGGCAGCCATCGTTTATGTAAGTTCGCTGTAGGGACGGTAGCCATCGTCTTTGTAAGTTAGCAGTAGGGATGGTAGCTATCGTCTTTGTAAGTTAGCTGTAGGGGTGGCAGCCATCATTTGTAAAGTTTAATGTTTCTTGTAGACCCCTTGTATACTGTACTGTACTGTAAATGTATTGCATTTGACTCTTAACTTGTGGTAAGCATTACTGTACAGTATCCACTTTTCACAGGTTTGATGAACTGCACTATGGGAAGTACGCAGGATTGTACATGCAGAACACCTTCTTCTTTGATTCTCAGCCTCCCCTTGGCAAACAGCTGATAGCTCTTGCCGCCTACCTGGCAGGTTTTGACGGTTAGTTCATGAAGTTTATTGTACTTTACAAGAGGTCTGATTTCTTCACTTGTATATTAAAAACAAAATTATGTCATTTTTCATATTAGTATTTTGAGTACTGTACTGTATAGTGTTGATTATATGTCTGTTACTGATTGTGATATCACATTTAAGGCAGTTTTCTCAATACCCTATACAGTACAATAATGTATAAATATTTTCTTTACACTGTACTTGTTTTATTTTTATAACAATATACTGCATGCCCACCTGTTAACAGAAACACATACTGTATTACAATTTTAAGTACTATTCAGTGCACTGCACATTATTGGCTTGTAGTTTACAGAAATATTAGCATTCTTATTCTCAGTAATGACCAGTACATATCGTAACTCTTTTCTTATAAACAGTATAACTATCCTTGTGTAGGGGATAAGAAACATAATTAAAGTTCAGATACAGTATTGTAGTGTAATGATGAATTAAGTGTTTAAATATTAAGATCTTGTGGAACTTCAACTTTGTTACTGGTGTCAAGATATAATTTTTATATCTTTTTCTATGAATTAAGATAATGTGATTTGATGTCCTTTGTAGGTCACTTCTATAATATGAGGTGTTGTGGATGTTAGTGATGACCTCGACATGTATACCGGATATGAAAATTCGTTTACTGGGGTAATATTTATCTCCAGAGTCTGTAGAAGATAGTGAACAACATCCCAAGATGCCAGTACATACTGTATTGGGAAGATTAAATGCATTTGAAGGGTTTTATATTGGGTGCGTCTAAGTCGCGGTCATCATTAACATCTGCAGCGCCTTATATGTAGTTCCAAGTCCATGGGATCAGAGCCCTTGGTATTAGTGTGCTGGTACTGTATTAATACTGTTGTGCAATGATGTGAGTTACATAGCACAAGCCCATGATTATGATGAAGGTAGTGTAAGCTGTCATATTGTGGGATTTCAAGATCAACCCTTCATTTTTCTTGCAGGTGCATTCAAATTTGATCGCATTGGTACCCCTTATGATCCCATTGTGCCTGTGTCAGCCATGCGTGTGGTTCCAGCATTTTTCGGATCCTTATTAATGCCCACTGTCTATAATGTATTGGTGGAGTTGGGACTCTCGCACTATGCAGGAGCCCTTGCTGCATTTCTCATGATATTTGGTAAGTATCCTTCTTGTAATGGTTGTATTAAAATAACTCGCTGGTAAAGACTAACAACTGAAAAAATTGATAAAGGAAACTTTGCTTAGTACAGTATTTGAGAGCATTTGTGAGGTTTTGTTTAGAGGTAACTGGGCTGAGATGGGTTGAGCCTTTGGACAGAATGGAGGACCCCAAAGGGTGCAAGAGTCCAAGTGTGAAGGAAAGAGAAGCTGCAAAATCCTGTTCAGCATGGATGAAGAGCTGCCATTAGATAATCACAGCTAACCTATATAGGCATGGAAAATTGCCATAGAGTGGTGATGTGATTGCCCTTACTGTTTGGTTTCAATAATATGGAATTAAAAAAGTGTTTTGTATATCACTGCTCCTTGGTCCCTATAATAGTATTAATCACAAAGTTGCCAATTGAGCTTGCTAAGCAGTTTATTTCTTTATGTAAATGCACATATCCATTATAGTGATTTTTGGATGGTAACTGCAAAGTCTAAGCTTGGCCATTTTTTTTTTGGCATTGTAGTGAAGTAAAATTGGGTATCATGAATTTAAATGCTGTTGTTTTGGCCTTTGCAGATAATGCCCTATTAGCCCAGTCCCGCTTCATTCTCATGGAGGGAATTCTTATGTTCTTCGGTATATTTGGTCTTCTCTGCATTTTGAAATTTCGTCGTTTTTACCATCAGCCATACAGTATTCCCTGGTTTACCTGTCTAACTGTTGGGGCTGCGTCCTTGGGTGCTTGTGTATGGTAAGAAAAACCCCTTTTTGATCATGGTTTAAACATAATATAAAGATACTGGTATGTTGTAGTCAAGATTTAACAAATGAATACTGATATACAGTTCTGTTGTAGGATTTCCTGAAGACTGATTTTCATTTATATGTTCGCAGTGTTCGATACTTTGGTATATTCACGTTCCTTCTGGGATTTGGCATCTTGGCTCGTGACTTTTGGATGATGGTTGGCGATCGCTTGATATCTGAACGCCAGTTATTGGGACACTTCCTCACACGAGCAGTTATTTTTATAACCATTCCAGTTTCACTTTATATTGGCAGTTTTTATTTACATCTCTCACTGCTGTATAAGGCTGGACCCAATGATAATATAATGACTTCAGCATTCCAAGCCAGTCTTGAGGTGAGTTTTATATTACAGTATTTTTATTATTTTATAATGTACAGTACAGTACTGTACTGTGTATTAATATATTATTGGTGGTTAAAAGAATTTTCAGATCAAAGTTTTGTTTCTGCTCGTTCAGTTCAAAGTACAGTATCTCATGGTTTGAACTTGTTGCACAAGATTAAGATACTCTTTCTCCTGACATCAGATCAAACTTAAAGATACTAAACACGTCAGTATTTGTATCAAAATACCTTGTCAGCATCTTGCCACTGTTTCATCAAGCATAACACGAGTTTTATTGTTATTTAAGTTAACTACTGTCGATGCAGTACAATACTGTATGTTGTTCTTAGTTTGTCTTTATAAACTGACCAGGTTCAATATGGGAAGCCCAGAGCTGTCCGAGTAAGCACCTCGGCATCTTCTGATGCTTGAAAAAAAAAAGTAACAAACATTTTCCTATGTACTAAATTGAAACTGGACCAAAATCAAGAGATAAGGGACTGCCTTTACTCTATTCCATAGACTTAACAAAATTTTAATTTTCTTACTACTGTAATTGTATCTGGTGGGTTATATTGAAAATTATATTTAATGAAGCATATTGTAATTGGTAAAGTATATTACAGTAATATATTTTATATAAAATGAGCTGGAGGAAATATTAGTGGCTATATACTACATGTTTAAGACAGACAAAACACTCAGATTATTGATAGTGTATATAATTTTATTTGATTTCATCTTCATATTTTGGAGTTTGGTTTGAATAATAATGATCATACAATATATTTTCTTTTAATAAACTTGCAGGAGGGAATGATAGCAAGA
Source organism: Homarus gammarus (assembly GCA_958450375.1). Classification (NCBI taxonomy): domain Eukaryota; kingdom Metazoa; phylum Arthropoda; class Malacostraca; order Decapoda; family Nephropidae; genus Homarus; species Homarus gammarus. The sequence continues at coordinate 1,332,905 of CAUDMG010002284.1, read as the reverse complement.
GAACATGAAATATGCTCATTAGCCAGCAGGTCTCCTTTTGTGAATGTGTACAGTAATTAAGCTTTTTTTTTGAAGTACTGTAATTTATTTTATTTTACTAAAGGTGATCATTGTTTGGATACCATGAAACAATGGTAGGAGTGGGTCTGGGGCAGTAAAATATGGATTGTGGAATACCTGTACAGTACTTTATTGTTTTATTCCTAAAGAGTTGTTCATTTTATGCAATTTTAGTTTATTCAACCTTCATAGTTATACTGTATAAGGACACTCCCAGCTATCTTAACTATTTTCATTCACGGTAACATTCATTTCTTGCCATCTCCTCTCTCGATCTATTATCAACCACTGCTGTATACAAGGGGGGGGGGGGGGCTATTCCAACTGATGTGCCTGATGTTGACACACTTGATATTTTACAGGGTGGCTTAGCAGCAATCGTTGCCAATCAGCCAGTAAAGGTACTTCATGGATCTCAAATAACGCTTCGCCACACTCATGGTCGTACGTGTTGGCTTCACTCTCACGATACAGTTTATCCCGTCAAGTACCCAGACGGGCGTGGGTCTTCGCACCAGCAGCAGGTCACGTGTTACAGCTACAAGGATGTTAACAACTGGTGGATTGTAAAGAAACCAGAGATGTAAGTTGGTAATAGTGCATCAGTTTAAATTTTGCTTTTAACTTTTTTCTGCAAAATCGCTAAATTGAAAAATTGTACCATACACTATTTAAGTGCAGTACTGCACATAGATTCCATTATTTATGAATTATTTGCTCTTGATCTGTCAATGCGAGTCATTTGTTCCTTGTTCCCTCAATAGCAAGTGATAAGTGATCCAAATGTTGTAACTTAAGAACATAAAGATTTAAAAAGATAAAAAGTGAACAGATGGACGACTACAGTCTAGCACTCGGGTGGAAAAATAGCTTTTGCTGCCATTGATCAGCATTTCCTTGTACGTATGAATATTTTGCCAAGCCTTAAAAGCAATATTTTTGCCCTTAGGAAACCACTACAGTGCACTACAGAATAGTCTTGTTAGATATTGCTGTCACCGTGTTTACGAACTGCCCTTAATTTTAAAAATAACAAATACTGAAATTCCTACCAGGTTTATAATAACAATATAACTAGTACCTCTTATTCTGTGAAGTTGTGGGCTGTAACATTGCATTTAATAATCCGAGGATTTATTTTTTATTTTTATAGCATTATTCAAAGTTGTGTAAGGTATTTTGAACACTTGCATTAACCTGGTATTAAAGAAATGCTTATTGTTAAAAAGGATTGTCGAATTTTAGTGTTACCTGTAACCTGGGATATGGAAGACTTGTAAGATGAGTTTTCTTGATACAGTACAGTGAAACTTCCATAAGATGAGTTTTCTTGATACAGTACAGTGAAACTTCCATGTAACGGAATCCTCTCTGCAATTAATACATAAGATGGGGGGTTTCACATCTAGTAGATCCTCAATGTAATGGACGTTCATATTTACGTTATTCTTCAAATGGAGGGTTTACAACTAATGAACCCTAGATATAATGGACTTTCCTCTCCATATAGTCTGTTAATTAGATTTTTCATTGTGTACATGTACTGCATACTGGTAATCATAAATATGGTTCAAAAGTTTTAAATTCAGCATCGATATCATTTTCTTTTTCCAGAGAGGAGTTGGTTGTGACAGAGCCTCAAGAGCCTATTAAAAATGGTGACATCATCCAAATAGTTCACGGCTTAACTTCTCGAGCCCTCAACTCCCATGACGTTGCAGCCGCCATGTCGCCACACAACCAAGAGGTGAGCTTCTAAATGTATCTTGCATGTTATTTTTTAGAATTTATGTAGAGTGTGTGTGTTTGTGTGATGGCTCATACAGTGTGTATTATAGTTTATAGCCTCCTACAGTGTGTGTGTAATGGTTCGTAAAGTGTGTGAAGGGTTGCAATTTGAGATACACACAAAGTGGATTGAATTGGGAGTTTAAAAGTCAAGTGTGAGGGTCATCTGTGAGCATATTACCCATGTGTTGCTTGTAATACTGTGCCCATATTAACTTTTTACTTTTCTTTTTTTCTTAGGTTGCTGCATACATAGACTACAATGTGTCTATGCCAGCTCAGTCATTGTGGCGCGTAGAGATTCTTAACGGTGAAGTGAGTGATGGATACTGGCATGCTGTGGAGAGTCAGGTAAGAGTCTTCAGTTGTAATGATGTACAGTACGGTCTTGTTAATGTCTATCTGATGGATTTATACTTCGAAGTAATTTAATAGAATTCTTGAATGTACAGTAGGCATCTCCTGATTTATTTGTTGGGTGAAGTGATTTCTGGAAGTGTTTTTATAGGATAACTGGAATGATTGATACATTGATATACAGTGGGACACATCTCTACTGGCCAGCTGATGATAAAATCTACCTTTCCTGTAGGTGGATATAGGGGACTAATGAGAGCCTGGAGCCTTGGCCTCTATTTCCCATAGGCCCAAGTTTTTCTTTTCTTTTCAAACATGGATTTACTTTGTACAGTGTAATCCAGGAACCTAACTATTGCATTGATTGAGGGATTTCTGTACTGTTAGGAAACTATGAATGATCTGCCAAATATAATGTGCTAATTATTCACTTAGAATGTGACCCAATTATCTCTCCTCTTTCAGATTCGTTTAATTCACTTGAATTCGAGTCAAGCACTCAAGTTTTCTGGACGTCAGCTCCCAGACTGGGGTTTCAGACAACATGAAGTTGTCACTGATAAAGTGCTTGATCAGGAGGATACGATCTGGAATGTTGAAGAACATCGCTATACACGAAGTATGTTGTGACCTTTTTGTATGAATGTATGTAAGGACTTTGGCTATGATATAATGGGGTTTTAAACCTTGTCCTGTAAGTATGGTATGCACATAGCATGTGTTTCGACTCGTGCAAATTTTCGACTTGTTTTGTGAAGAAAAATGTTTTTTCTGCGAATTTTTGCTGCTGTATTTAGAATTTATTTATATAAAAAAAAATATGTTGATAGGGCTTTGGCTTAATTATACTTGGCCAAATATAAGTACAGTATGTTATATTGATGGTAAATGGAAAAAGATTGAAAGACTGTATCTGTTTGTATTTAGGCAGTTAAAAGGAAAGAACCACACCAGGGTGTTATTATCTTCGAGTGAAGACATGAATTTACTTTGTCATTGGTGAATCATTTAGTTGGGATTTTGTAGATGTGCTACTAGAGATTACTATAGTGACAGTCACATGAAAATAAAATTTCTTACTTCTCTTTATAGCCGAGGACAAGAAAGAACGAGAGAAAGACTTGCTTCGATCAGAAATGATTCCCATGGAACGCAAGAATTTAACTTTCTGGAATAAACTGTTTGAACTCCAGTACAAGATGTTGTTTAACAACCAAGAAAATGTTGCTGGTCATATGTATGCTTCAGAACCCTTAGACTGGCTCTCTCTTAAGCGAGGTGTTGCTTACTGGATCTCTGCAAACAGCAATGTAAGTGCACTTCTCTTATGTCCCACTAACAAAAGCCAATGGGCATTATAATTTTACCGTACCTTTGTCATTCCATCATACAGTGGTCCCTCAGTTAACTAGCACAATCCGTTCCAGCAGGTTGCTCGTTAACCGAAAAACTCATTAACCGAAACCATTGTTTCAATGGGTTTTTGGGTAATTGGTTTCAGCTCACCGAAAATTGCCTAAATTCAACAAAAAAGGTAGAAAAGTACACTTACTTTGAAGTGTGTATGTAGAAGGCTCCTGGATGATGATGATGATGGGAATTAGAATGGGGGTGGAGGAGGAGGGAGAAGAGAAGGCAATGGGGTGTAAGAGAAGTCACCCCATGGCGCCATTTCACCCATAAAATTTTAGCTCTCTTGGTGTAATTCAAGATTATTTTCTTTAAATCAACACTGCACTGCATTATGTATTGTTAATTTGTAAAATAAATTTCAAAATGACCAATAATTTGCTTGGAACACAAAAAAAAAGCGTTTAGTTGAAGAGAGTCTCAAGCAAGATGTTCCCTCCACTGAAAACAGAGAGAGACTAACTCCTGTCTGGTGTGTCAACAGGCTGGATGGCACGCCAAAAACTAGTTTCTTTACCTTCAATTATGTTCAATAATTGTTAAAATGACTAAAAAAGTTAATATTAAACTTTTAAAATTATTGAATAGTATTAACTTCTTGATATTTACTAAAACAGTAAGGAATTTAAGCCCTAAAACTGATTACTGTATTGGTGGACTAATACTACAGCTGGTGGACCGCCAAATGCAAGCGAAAACATGTTGAAGTCGGCTCGTAAAAAACTCGTTAATCGAGGGATTGCTCGTTAACCGAAGTTAAGAATCTTATGAAAGGTAAATCATTAACCGAGGGATCGCTGTATTGTTGTCTTTGTAATATATAGCTTCATTAAATTTAATATCACAAAACCTATTAGTACAACAATCATATTGTGCCTATTGATCTTAAGACCAAAAGGGCAAAATTAACATCACCATAAGCTAAACATGACCGTCTTTAATTCCCAAACTTTCCTTGCCAGATATATAATGTGTCCAATTTAATTTGTATCATGTACACTAATATTTCAGATGAAGTGTGGCAGTTACCCAGTTTAGTCTTTAACCATTACAGTACAGTACCTGTACTATGTTTTTTTGTTTTGTTTTTCAGGCTCAGGTTCACTTCATAGGAAACATTGTTACTTGGTTGTCTGGCACATTGAGTTTGGTAGTGTATGCCAGTCTCTTCCTGGTGTACTTACTAAGGCGACAGAGGGCTTGTTATGATCTTCCAGAGGATGCCTGGAACAAATTCTGCAGCATAGGGGAGGTGAGTGGACTGGTACTAAACTTTCCGTGAGACTTCATCGTTGTAATTATGACGTTCAAGTGAAAGGAAGTGAAGTTGGAGGGCCTTCTCTTACACTTGTGGCTGTGGTCCTGCCAGTGGTTCTAGTCTGGAAGTGTAGACTTTAATCACCACTGTTTTTTACATTTATCAGTACAGGTAGTCGTCGACTTACGACCTAGATTGGTTACGGCCGACCGGTCGTAAGTTGATCTGGTCGTAAGTCGGCCTATGTTATAATTACCTTACGTATATTATACTGTAATGTGTAATGATAATATAATCATCTTTAAGTCATATTTTATCAACATTTTCTTTGTTCATTATTGTTACGGTCGTCAGGTTTAAGTAAATCACTGCATACTACAGTACAATTGGTTTATTATTTACACTGGGGCTGGGGCCAAAACTGTCGTACCGCCGGTTGTAAAGTCGAACAGACGTAAGTCGCATAGGTCGTAAGTCGACGACTACCTGTACTGGTGAAGAAATGGAGAAAGACATATTTTTGTTATTAGCTCCTGTTTGTAGTGAAGTGAATTTTGACCTAAGGTTATGGTACTTCCCCCTCACCCCCTCCAAAAAAAAAAATTGTCTTTATAATCTCAAAATACTGTACTGACCAAGAGTGGTTGGTGCCAGTACGTATTTGTATTTCTGAAATAAATATGCGGTTGTGAAAATTTTTCTTATGTTGATGTTTTAATGTATATTTGTTTTTCTTGTAATCTGAATTTAGACGACTTATAATTTATTTTAATAATGCGAACCTCAATACTCTTAATGTTTTATTATTATACTGTATAAAGTCGAGTACAGTATTCAATGTTCCAGTTACACGTGGGGCTCATTCTTTGTGATGAAATAAGGAGTTTAATATAGACTGGAAATAGTGTGCAGAAGTTTTGAACAGTTTATATATTGAATATGAATATTGTATAAATTCATGAAGTATTTTCTCACTTGTCAGTTTATTATTATTATTAGTAGTAGTATGTATTAGATGGTTACATGACAAAATATTTTTACAGGTTCTTGGAATTGGATATGCAGTGCACTACTTCCCTTACTTCCTTGTTGACCGGACATTGTTCCTTCACCACTATATGCCAGCCTACATATTCAAAGTAAGATTACTATTTTTTTAATAAGGTGTTGATCCTTGTAATTTGTGCCATGTACTGTATGACAGCGATAGTACATATTGGGTAGTCAGGAAAAGGTTAAGGACATACCCTTACAGACAAAGCATATCAAGAACTTTTGGGTGGTCAAAGCTTTTTAACTAAGTCAAAAGACTTAGCCATGTGTTAATAAGTGGGTACAGTATTGTCACAACAATTGAGCAAGTTACAAATAACTACAGAGGTATGGTGCAGAATTTACCTTACTTCATCTCCATTTAAATAAGATTATTTTTACAATTACTTGAAATCTTTTGGCTGCAATTTTTTTTGGTTCACCACTTTTAATTATGTCTTTATTGCTTCTTTGGGGTTTTGGCACCGTAGTCTATTTAGTACTAGACACCAGTAATGAGAAAGCACCGATTTAAATATATTCTTATATCTAAATAACTAATGACTGTATTGGCTAGTTTATGTATTTTAATTAGTATTTTAACTGTGGATGTTGGTTTTATTAATGCTTTTATTATTATGCTTTTATTATTATTATTGTTCATTTGTTAAAAGATAAAATAATATCTTGTTTCCAGTTATGTATGTTGGCAGCCATGATAGAACACGGGCATTACCTCATCTGTCAATATTTCAAGTCCCCTCGTGTAGCCAAAGTATATGTGGGAGCCGTGGGAGTTTGGATGGTGGCAATCCTCTATGTATTTTGGTTCTTTGCACCCGTTACATATGGTGCAACCGACCTCACAGCTGATCAAGTAATGAAAATGGCTTGGAGGGAAACCTGGGATCTCATTATTCATAAGCAGTAACCAGTAGAGTAACTCCTAAGATTTTTTTTTTAAGAAATAAAACATGAATATTTTTGTAATGTAATAACAGGGTTCATGGAGAGCCAGTCGAATAATTTTTTATTTTTATGAGGATTGAGGGACATGTCACAGTTCAGTGTTGTAACAGTCGGCCAGGTACTGTTGCATGCAGGTTGAAATTATTTATGTGCATACTTTACAAATACAGTAATATGGTTGTTATTGAAAGCAAATCTTACAAAAATTTATTTAATTTATTTAAGGTATTTGCATTGAACTTAATACAAAGTAACAGCCTATAATTACATTTTCTCTTTTTTGAGTAGTAAGGTTTGAACTTAAAATTTGTTTTATCTTTTTCACATTTACTGTACAGTGATTGAACTGATTTTCCTGGTCTCACATCTACTGTACAGTAATTGAACTGATTTTCCTGGTCTAAAAATTCAAAATCTTTCCTACCAAGTGTTCATTTATAATCAATGAATGTGTTTAGTCATAAATAAAAATATACCACCTTGTGTTACCTTCAGCAACTTTGTTCAGTCCCATTTATTATCTTGTGTTAAACAGTTTTATATACTGTAATATACACTAAATACTAGCTCCTTATAAAGTATTTGTGTACAGTATTTGCATGTGATGTAAAAATTCCTACAGGTGATCTGTGTTTGTGGTAGCCATTTTATAAACAGTACTTCCAAGTAGTTCTTCCTGTATAGTACATACCAATATACTTGTACGTCTATGTATAAAGATATTAATTTTAGTTCAGTGAATTCTTGTTAGTTGTTATAAAACTGAAAGATGTGAATGTAATATTTGACAATGGATAAATAATAAACCATCGGTGTAATTAAGTTATTTATGATGGCATGATACTCGAAGTTGGTACAGATACTAAATAGTTTTATTACCATATAATCTTGGTGATGGTGATATAAATGTTACTCAAAATACTTATTGCTATTTTTGTATATTTGTTACTTTGATATATAAAAGAAAATACAGTGATGCCGAGTTTTAATACTACTTTTATCATAGATAAGGATTTATTGCTGTAATGAAATGCATGAACTTAGTCTAGACACGTTGTTGTTGTTTTCGTTGAGTTGGGGAGACACGTCGACGAAACATCCCAGTGTGATGCATAACGTGTTTTGGAGGCGAGTGACCTTGCAGTGTGCCGCTGCCTTAAGTCACCACAATGACAGTCATCTTCCAAGCACTACCACCGTCACTTTCTCACCACCACCCATCCTCAGCATCACGACACAATCACTTCAGCAGCAGCATCGCCACCACTTCCACAATCACTTCAGCAGCAGCATCGCCACCACTTCCACAATCACTTCAGCAGCAGCATCGCCACCACTTCCACAATCACTTCAGCAGCAGCATCGCCATCACTTCAGCAGCAGCATCGCCACCACTTCCACAATCACTTCAGCAGCAGCATCGCCATCACTTCAGCAGCAGCATCGCCACCACTTCCACAATCACTTCAGCAGCAGCATCGCCACCACTTCCACAATCACTTCAGCAGCAGCATCGCCACCACTTCCACAATCACTTCAGCAGCAGCATCGCCACCACTTCCACAATCACTTCAGCAGCAGCATCGCCACCACTTCCACAATCACTTCAGCACCAGCATCGCCACCACTTCCACAATCACTTCAGCACCAGCATCGCCACCACTTCCACAATCACTTCAGCACCAGCATCGCCACCACTTCCACAATCACTTCCCCAGTCCCACCACCATAATCACTTCCCCAGCACTTAACTGCAACAAACAGTCCGTAGGACCAAGGAGCGAGGACGTTCAGCCAGGAAAGTGATCAGATGTGTAGTGAGCAGGTGAGCGGCACGCCTCCCTAATTCTGAAGTTTACTGAAGCTCTGAGACACCTCGCTTACTCGCTCACACAAAATAAACAAGCACTTTCATTTGAAACATATTTGGGTCAAGGATTTTTATTTATTTTTTCACAACGTGTAGGTCATTAACAAGATAATAACCCTCTTAATTGTGTTTACACAGATTAATACGGTATATTCTTGTTTGATTACGTAATTAAAGATATTGAAAAAAACTGGATTCGCAGCTCCATGACTTCTGATTCGGGGGTATTGTTTATAAAATTAAATGAATCGTAATGATTTCTTGAGGAGGCCTTGTATATGATATCATGAGTGGGAGGAGCTCAGAAACAAGGTGTTGAGTTATGATCAGTGTGGTTGTTTGTAATGGCCATTAACATACCACAGTGGTGACGTTTATTACTAAATTAATTATTTAATGTGTACACGATCTTATACTCGTCAACCCAAATTTATTGATCTACAACATTCACCATAAAATATCTTCATTAGTTGCTAAATTAAGTATTATTTACATGGTCTTCAGTTACAGTAAGTTCTGTTTTTATCTGTTTATTTACCATAGGTCATTGTGGACCGAAGCCCTTGGTGGGTGTCGCTGTTAATGCCAGGTGTGACCAGCGCTTAATTTGTGCCAGAAAATACTAGAATGGCATTCTAGCACTTTAAGATTTACTTGAGTAGATTGTAAATATAATCTTGCATCCTTAACTTTTCAATGCAATGTATATAATTTCTTCACAATGTGACCCCACAAGCTCTGGAAGTAAGTGCTTTCCCAGTTCCACAGGCTCTGTCGGCTCCTTCACAGCATCTGTCTCGGACTCACTAAAGTTCCACCACTTCTTATTTTACAAATCACGCTCTAGGTCCGATAGTTCTTAATAGTTAGGTTAGCTTAGGTTGGGTCTATGAGGGAGAAGTTTACTTAGATTATGAGCAGATTGTGCAGGAGTACAGCCCCTCTCTCTCTCCTAACGACTGAGGTTCAATTCTCACTTGGGTTGGATGTGACCGTATTAAATGGCCGACTAGAAGAAGAAACTGGTTACCTCCATTACTATACTGTAGTTTCCCAAGTTTGTTAAATAAATCCGCTGTTGGATATGTAAGAGATTGGTGCATGAATTTCTTTCTCTGCGTGATATACAAGTCCCCAAAAGAGTTCACTGAACTTGACTTAATCTACAGATGATGGACAAAAGGACATCGAGAATGCACTGATAAACAATACCAAGGACATGAGTCCTTGACAACGTGTGAAAGTGTGGTCACGTCACAGCTGCTGTGGCAGCTGATGATGATCTCTTGTTTTATCAACACAGATAACATTGTGTGAGTTAAAGCAGTCCTGTAGTAGAGCACAAGCTACATTTATAGCAAAATTTAAGCATATGGTCTCAAGAGGAGGCTTGACATTGATCACTCTTGTACTGCTAAGTTTCTCCTTGGGTCTCACAGGTAGAGTATAAGTACAGTGTACTATGAACTTTGGAGTTTTATTCTTTTAGCAGTCGTCAGGTGCTGGTGTTTTTAAGACCGCTGTTGTAAAGTGAGTGTTTTGTGAGTACCAGTTATTAAGAAAGCTGTTTTGAAGTGTTTTTTTAAGAATGTCTGCATTTCAGGTACAGTACAGCTGGTCTTAAGACAATGCTGTTCTTTAAATGCTGCCGTTTATCACCGAGTTATCAGGCAGAATGAATATAAGGAAATACTGTTTCACAGAGGCTGGTAGAGCTATGGAACAGTCTACCAGCCCAAGCTGCAGAGTCGAGACCAGTCCTGGGCTTCAGAATAGCCCTTGACCAAATAACCAAGAACAATGGAGGGATCCTACTCAGGCCACTGGCCGCCTTCCCTCCACATGGCCACCTCTAGTGGGTGGCCATTAGGTAAATAAGTTAAACGGCTTCTCTTCAACTACAGACCCAGATGTTCCCAAGCTGCAACTGTTCTTAAGACAACTGTTGGTAAGACGCAACTGTTCTTAATGAGCCAGTTGTATTTTAAAACCACAGCTGTACTTAAAAATTGAAATACTTTATTGATCATAAAACTATTACATCAAAAGGACAGGGTAGTATACGACTCCCACCCTCACCTTTGCCATCCCCTTCTGGGGTTTACAAAAAGTTACAAATGTTATAATACAATATTTATTTTTGCAGAAATGAAATAGTTCATTTTGGCATGAACACTACTACACTAAAAGAACAGATAGTGAAATCTTACACAAAGTTAAATGTCATATCCATGGAACAGCAGTACTTAGATAATCGCCAGTACTGTGCGAGAGCTCATCAAATAGCTTCATACAGTAGTTGGGACCCGTCAGGCGTTGCAGTGTAGTGTTTTACGCCCAAATTCTGTATTGCCACTTGCTTTCGCATAAAACGGCAGTAATAATTTGTTTGGAAAGATCCCAAAGAAAAGTTTATAAGTTCGACAGTGTTATTTTACCTTCTGATAAATGTATAGTTAGGGATTGCTTCGGGCTTCAATCATAACAGGGCTGCTGACCTGGACATAGGCAAGTGGTTGGTACTACCTGTACTAATGAAACGTGCCCTAATGTTTTCACATTTGTTCGAAATGTATAGCTTGTTTATCACTTGGGCGATTGCTACTGATTATTATTAAAAACTGAAATTAAATACTTATGTTTTGGGAGGTACCAATGAGTGAATATTGTGTTTGGTCCAAGGAATATTAGATATTTCTTGCATGCTGTTTTACCAGCCAGTTTACATGATTGGGGCTAAACACAGGCATGGGAGGGGGGCGAGCTCAAGGTGTGACAAGTGCTTGGGTCGTTTGGCTTGTTGAGGAAGACCAGCTCACAATGGCGGAAGACTTTACACGAGATACTGGCTGGCCCGTCCTTACAAGCGCTTCTTATAGCAGCACACTGATGAGAGAATATCGGGTAAGGATGAGGGAAGTAATGTCAAAGTTGAATCATCTTCTACATGTCATGACTGGCTCATTGAGTGATGACATTGATATTAAACAAATATCTATCACTGGGAGAAGTTGATATGGGACCAGGACATAGAACTTCAGTTAGTAGAAATAATTTGTAAAACTGTAGATAAGGATGAAGGTACAAGCTTGCCTGTGTGATAATGAAATTCCGGCCTTTATCTGTCCTTCCTGATAAGGTTGGGCATAATGTACAGTCAAGAGCAATAGTCGTGTGACACACACCCCGCGTATTCAATATGACAATGACCATGCAATCTACAATACTTGGGAGGTGTTTACACTGTTTGATGAGTATGGTGGAGGAGAGGTTCCATCTCACACCGGTAATGGAGGTGGAACTAGGAAGACACTTAAGAGTGGAGAAAGCACCAGAAGATTATTGCCACATGTCTACTGGCCAGGGATGACAAGGGACGTGACTAAGTACTACTGTAAGATGTACCATGAATGCTGAGTGACTGGAAAGCCAAATCAAGTAATAAAGTTTATCCCACTACAGTTGTTGATGAGCTATTCAGTAAGGTAATAACAATGTGTAGGACCTCTCAAGACGTAGGCATGGAAATAAATTTTTAGGATCATACTATGTGCTACTGTTCCATTAGGTATCCAGAGGCTGTACCCGTGTGCTGTACTACGTCAGTGAAGTTGCTTAAAACTTTGGTCAAATGCCAAGAACAGTATTATATGATCTGACCAAGGAACAAAATTCACTTCTCTCTCTCTTCCAGCATCTGCCTATTACCCTCAGTCACAAGGTGGCCGAAAAATAGATCCCTGCAGATATTTAAGGCGGTGAGTATGACGTATTGCTTGGAACAGGAAATAGGATTGGGGTGAAGGTGTTACTGTGATGTTTTTTGTTATTCGAGACAATCGACAATACACCTTAGGTTTTTGTCCTTCTGAACTATAGTGTTTTTGGTCATACTGTCAAGTTATGACTAGTCTAGTACTTCTAGATTCATGACATGTGATTTTTCTAAGATATGTCATTTTTTATTATCAATTATAAGAACAATTTTGTGTGTGTTGAAGAATTTTGCTTCATTTTCCTCCACAGAATAAAATTAACATTACACCACTGTACAAATTTACGTGTAATATTGATATCCATATTTTGGTTTTCAGGTTGATGCAGTGTGAGCAGAGATAAGAATATCAGAAGTGCAGTGTCATATGACCTCAGCCCTGGGAGAAACTATGGCCAATCACCAAGAGACAACAGTGTCACTAAAAGATGAAGGCGGTCACAGCATCCCTGGTCACGCTTCCCTCAATGAACACACCACAAAAGGAGATGGTTTAGAAGATACTGAATTACTGAATGACAGGAAAAATGTAAGTACAGATGAAGACGGCCAAAGAGACACTGGGAGGTCATGTCGCAGAGGCAGTGGTGCAGCAGTAGCCGATGGTGAGAAGTGGACAGTCGCGCTGGGGGTATTCATCATCTTGGTGAGTGACGGGTGGCGGCCAATTTAATGGAAGATGTGTATAATATTAGGTTGGAAATAGACATGCACAGGATTCTCAACTGAAAATATTAATTGCAAAATAACATTCCTTAGTCTGTACTGTATTTCCGTCTTGAATGTTTCAATCTCATTATTCCAGCCATTCTTCTTGATGGCTACAAGTATTTCTGTGTGTAAGATGATTGAAAAAGTGATGACACACACATGGTGATTGATACCTTTACTTTTTCCTCCCGCCAGACGATGACCAACATGGTGGGGGTCTGCTTCGGTATCATCTTTTCTCCCTTCCTCCTAAGTCTGGGAACATCCTCCACTACGGTCGCCTGGATCTTCAACTCCCTGTTACTGTTGTGGTTTACCAGTGGTTTATTTCTTGGTCCCCTGGTGGAGGAGTTCGGGTGGATGAAGATAGCCCTGGTGTTTTCCTTCGTGTACTCCTGTTCCATCGTCCTCTCTGCCTTTGCCACCTCAGCCTGGTTCCTTATATTCTCGTTCTCCATCATGGGAGGAAAGACGTACTACATGGTGATATCATGATGTATAGAACACATAATATTCAGGAATAGATAATGTCTAATGAAACCCATCCTATTAGTATGCATCTAGTTGATCTGTTGAGGGGTTGGCCGTAGTCTAAAGCTCCGACACCTCAGTTACCCAAAGAGGTTAAAATGACTGTGTTTTTTTATGGGGAATAGTCCACCTGAGCACAGGTCATCGACTCACAACGGGATCTAGGGGGCTAAGAAATAAGAGTAGAAAGAAAAAAAATAGAGAATAAAAATAATATGTTAATCTACACCACAAAGATGTCGGAAAACCATCTTTTTGAAGTGAGACAGACTGTAAGATAGGCAAGGGGTGACATACTTAATAGAAGTATATAAGCATCTCAGATGACATTACCAAGTCGAATGCTCGTACCTGGAGCTATAGGATGGCTGCCCCACTAGAGGTCACAGCCTCGGATAAAAAACCCACAAGTTTAGAAAATTGTCAGGGCAAACTATTCGGGGTGAGAGTTGTGAACTCTTGGAATAATCTGCCAGAAAGTGTTGTGACGGCACTGAGCTTGAGGTCATTCAGGACCAAACTTAACCAACAGATACACCCTGGAGCCAGTACTTGTCAACAGTGAGTAACAGAGAAGTAGCCGACTGACAAAGCGGCTAGCAGGTCGATCAGTGGCACAGAGGATTTCCAGATTTTTCAGGAACGTAACCCCTTGTATGTGTGGACGCATTAACGAATCATCCTTTTGTCTAAAACAATCCTCCAGTGCAAAATGATGGTGAGACATGACAGGTGGAAACATAAGTGAAGCTGATGTTACATTAAGGTTTAAGTTTATTATACTGTACTGATCATTCATACATGATGACTATGATAACATGTGGATGTGGGGGAAACTTACTTCTTAAATTGTTAAAACTTTTACAACAGTGAACTTGGCTAGGATTCATTACTCAGAATTAGTGTTACTTTTACTTTTATCCCCTTCGCCACCGATCGGCTCGCTAGCCGCTTGGGCGATCGGTCACGTCTCTTTTCATTTATATTCTTCACCAAAAGATCGGCTCGCTAGCCACCCGGGCGATCGGTCACGTCTCTGTCACGCACTGTTGGCAAATACTGGGCATGCACCGGCTCCTGAATGTACCTGAACCCGCTCCAGTGTTGGTCAAGTCTTCTCTTGAAAGAGCTCACACTCGGTGCCGTCACAACACTCTCCGGTAGATTGTTCCAAGAGTTTACAACCCTCACTCCGAAAAAGTTTGCCCTCACGGTTTTCTGGACTTGCGGCTTCTTCAATCTTGAGCTGTGACCCCTTGTGGGGCGAGCGTCCGCCAGCTCCAAGTAAGGACACTCAACTGAGTAGTGCCCCCTGAGATGCTTATGCACCTCAACTAGGTCCCCCCTTGCCCGTCTGTAGTATAAGCCCTCCTTTGAACATTTTCAACCAACTGACAGTCCCTAGTATATCTCGGGGACCAGATGGGGTGACAGTACTCCAGATGGGGAAGCACTTCACTCCTGAAGATCGTCATGAGGGACGGACCGTCCAGATATCTGAACGACCTTCTTATAAGACCCAATGATTTATTTGCCTGATTTACCTTCTTCTCACAATGGCCCGAGAACTTCAGCTCATTGTCAACATACACACCTAGGTCCTTCTCACACACAGTCTCAACTAGTGCATTTTCTTCATCCCGTTGGGACATATGATACGCCTCCTTACCGTTGGTACGCCCCAGGTGCATCCTCTTACACTTCGTGACATTGAATCTCAGCAGCCATTTCTTCGACCATTCCTGGAGCCCACAGAGGTCCTTCTGCAGCTCTTCACAGTCCGCTTGGCTCTTAATTTCCCAAAATAACTTGCCATCATCGGCAAACATTTGTATGGAGGAGTGTACAACGTCAGGCATGTCATTTATGAAACAAACAAACAACAGCGGGCCCAATACACTGCCCTGTGGTACCCCACTTGTTACAGGTACAGATGACGATTTTGTGCCATTAATCACCACACACTGCTTGCGGTCATGTAGAAAGTCTTCTATCCACTCTAGGACATTTCCCCGAATTCCGTACCCTTCCAGTTTGATTTTCAGCCTTTCGTGGGGTACACTGTCGAAAGCCTTGGCAAAATCTAGGTAAATATTGTCGATATTACCACCCCGTTCCAGAATATGGGTCCAAATATCCAATACCTTGAGCAAATGTTGCTACTTTGAATGTTATATAATAATAAATTACTCACGAATTTCTAATAATGAAAAAGTGAATATAGGAATATGATGAACAAAAAGGTTTTACATTTTCTTTAACCCGAAGGAATAAGCGGAGGCCTCCTGAACGCCCTCTGCTTTCTCATCATCCCTCACTACTTCACGCGACGGAAGGGTGTGGCTAATGCATGTGCGATGTCTGGTGTTGCACGGGACAAATAGCAGGGTCGATTATTATAGGGTTCCTGCAGGAGGAGTTTGCATTCTTTGGCGCCACAGTCATCCTGGGTGCTGCCACTCTTCACTGCTTTGTTGGTACCTTTTTATTGAGCCCAGTCCAGCGTCATGAAAACGGTCCAGAAGCAGGTGCTGACAAAGTAAACAAAAAGAGGTGTCATATCTCTGGCAATGTATTCCTTCGAGTCTTTCGCAGCAGTGTGGCCAACTTGACTATCCTGAAGTCCTCCCGAGCTGCCATCCTCGCTGTGGGAGGGATGTTTACGGTTAACAGTCAACTGAACTTCATATCCTTGATTCCCTTTGCAATACAGGCAGCTGGTCACTCCCTCAGGGCAGCGAGCCTGTGTGTGACGGTGTCGGCCGTAGCCAGCATGGTAACTCGGTGTGCAGTGTCCACGCTAACAGACTGGCCCTGGTTCAGCATACGGGTCTGTCAGATGGCCAGCACCACCACCATCGTTGTCTCCACTGTAGGTTAGTATATTAAACAATTAGTTTTTAAGACACAACGTTTGGGACATTTACTTGAAACGTTTATTTAAATATCTTTTAGAAAACCAGATGTACGTACATATTGTTCTCAAGAAGTGAGCCTTAACCTTATGACATCTAATACAAATCCAAACTTTAGACATTTGTTAACATTTACAGGCCCTTGGGTTATATTAAAGCATACGTCTCTTTTCTTAAACGGGTAAAAAGGATCTTCTGACAACAATTAAATGCACATCAAGAGGTAAATTTTCAGTAAGTGAAAGATTCATAATGTTAAACCTTTAATCCTCGAGTACTTTGACCTGTTATTGCTCTCCTCATTACGCTGCCTTGGAAGCCTACCCCTAATATATAGTTGATCACCACAGTACCAGATCTACAGTAGTTTGTAAATTAACACAGTAGGAGAGTATTTTTTATAACAATATATGCATGACGAAATATAATTTTTGTTGTTGTTATGATTGTAATTCAGAATATTTTATACTATATATGCCTTCTGGTACTTGTTATCATTAGTTTGAAAGGTTATTGGTTAATTATGGATAAATTATATATATATATATATATATATATATATATATATATATATATATATATATATATATATATATATATATATTTGAACTAACTAGCTAGACTTAAAAATTCAACTGAGGTTTTTGCCAAATATGGGGTAAATTTTGGCTCTGTCGCTGTAACTTAATGAAAGGTAGATACTAGATCATATTGGATGAACGTTTGTTTATTTAAGGTGTTGTTTACTGTCATAACCAAATTATAACGTAAGGTTAAATTAGGTCAGAGATGATGAATTTAATTTATTGTTTGTAAAGAATTGTGATTATCCACATGTTCGTCCATAAGTCCAGACGAGTTGTCCAAGGATAAGTGAAATAACCTAAAGACCTGTTGCAGTCCACTGGCCTCACAACGGTCTTAATTATAAAGCTAATGTTAAGTTAAAGACAAAACTACATTTGAGTCTCATAAATATTAATTACTTTTAAAAAGAAATATAATAGCAACGATCATGTACCTTCATTTTTTACATTATTACTCGTAGCTTTCAGTTTGGTGGAAGACGTCTGGTGGCAGACGGTATTCATGGGCTTGTGGGGGTGTGGCGTGGGCGGTGTCATGGGAATCTTCAACCTAACTTTCACCCATTATATGGGACTTGACAACATGGCTTCCACCATGGGCACCACACAACTGCTGATTGGTTTCGGCGCCATCATCATCGGACCAACCATCGGTAAGTTTGGGATATATTATGAGGAGGACAAGTTGGTGTAGAGCTTTCCTGCTGCCACTGTTAGGTGCATTATACCCAGGAACAAGACCCCAGCTACAGGTAAGTTTGGTTCTCTCTCTCTCTCTCTCTCTGAGGGCTTGACGAATTAACGCTAATGTTGGCCAGATACTTTATAATATTTTTCTCGTCAACATTTTGAGGCGACTCATATGTTAGCTTCTCGTGCCTTGCTGACTTCTTCACTATATTGGTTTGGTATGTAGTCACTGTAAATTATAGGCCTATTTCCTAAGAAAATGAGCCAATTGTTCATATTCCAGTAGTGTTCATATAATTAATATATAATCTTGCAGCATTTACATTCTCCAAATAAGAAATGTATATCTAACTCTTGGTAGTTTCAAGAACATGTTAAAATCGATTAATCTTTCTATATTACATTCCCACCACACAGCAGTACAATATATAGATGATAAGACAAAAGGGTCCACGGTACCGTCACCCTTCGCCAAGTTTGTGTACTTTGAGGTGTATCTCCCTAGGTTTGATCCGGGACGTCAGTGGGAGTTACGTCGTCACCATGTGGGTGTTGGCTGGGCTGGCCGCTGGCGGCTTCGTGCTCTGGGTATTCATGCCGGTCGCCGTCCGTCACGACCTTAACAAATCCCACAACACTTCTCTCTCCAGGCAGCCTTGATGTCTCACCACCAAACTACCTATCATAACTTAAAGTATTCTAAATTTAAGTTTAAATTTGAGTGTCATGGCTGCACGCAAACTGTTACAAGTAAGAGTGATACTCATTACATGTGCAGGATGAGCTCAGAGAGGGAAATTTTAAGAGTTAATTTCCTTTTCTTGATTTATTGATTTAGTACTCTACAGGATAAAAATAATTCATTTATATAACAAAAGTTGTCTGGTACTTGTTTAGCTCACAGATTATACAGTGGTCCCTCGGCTAACGAGCGTCTCGGTTAACAAGATTTTGGTTAATGAGTTACCTCCCATAAGATTCTTAAATTCGGTTAACGAGCAACCCCTCGGTTAACAAGTTTCTTACGAGCCGACCTCAACAAGTTTTGGCTTACACTGGGCGGTCAACCAGCTGTAGTATTAGTCCGCCAATACATTAATCGGTTCTAGGGCTTAAATTCCTTACTATTTTAGTATATATCAAGAAGTTTATACTATTAAAAAATGTTTAAAGTTTAATATTAGATTTTTTAGTAATTTTAACAATTATTGAACATAATTGAAGGTAAAGTGACTAGTTTAATGCGCGGCATCCAGCCTCTTAACACAGCAAACAGGCGTTAGTCTCTCTTCAACTAAACGCTTTTTTTCTGTGTTTCCAAGCAAATTATTGGTCATTTTGAAATTTATTTTATATATTGACAATATATAGCTCAGTGCAGTGTTATTTTAAAGAAAATATTCTTTATTTACAACAAGTTTAACTTTGAAAAGCACGTGTTGACATTGTTTGAATCCAGCATGGGGCCTAAGAGATCAAGAAAAGCGATTTCAATCCAAACCAAGCAGGAAATCATGAAAAAACATGAACAAGGCATTAGAACAAATGCGCTATGCAAAGAATATGGCATGTCGACATCAACTGTGTCGACAATTCTTGCACAGAAAGACAAATTTAAAGAAGTGAAAGTGAGAGACAAATCTACAAGAGTGTTTAAAAGTAGATCCCTAATTGCCGAAACTGAGAGGTTACTTATCATCTGGATTAGGGAAAAACAGATGAATGGTGAATCAGTTTCTACTGAATTCATTTGTGAAAGAGCCAGGGAGATTTACGAACATTTAATGACAGATCAACCTTGTTCTTCAGGCACAGAATTTGAAGATTTTCGGGCCAGCAAAGGCTGGTTCGAAAAATTTAAGAAAAGAAGTGACATTTTCAGTGTTGTTAGGCATGGTGAAGCTGCTAGTGCTGATAAGGAAGGGGCAGCAAAGTTTTCAGATGAATTTAAAAAACTGATGGAAGAAGAAAATTATCTTCCACAGCAAGTGTTCAATGTGGACGAAACTGGGCTGTTCTGGAAAAAGATGCTCAAAAGAACATTCATCACCAGAGATGAAGCCTCTTTATCTGGGCATAAACCCATGAAAGACCGTCTCACTCTATTGCTTGGTGCCAATGCTTCAGGGGATTTCCGACTGAAGCCTATGCTTGTCTACCACTCTGAAAACCCCAGGGTGTTCAAGCAACAGAGAGTAGTAAGAACAAAGCTTGGAGTTTATTGGAATTCCAACCGTAAGGCATGGGTGACAAGACAGCTCTTTAATGAATGGGCTGTTGATGTGTTTTGCCCATCTGTCAAGAGCTACCTAACCACCAATAAACTCCATTTAAAGGCTCTTCTCATGGATAATGCCCCTGGTCATGACCCTGACCTTGCCTGAAATTTGGAGTATCAATTTGACTTTGTGAAAGTGTTGTTTTTGCCTCCAAACACTACATCAATCATACAGCCAATGGACCAGAATGTGATCAGCAACTTCAAGAAGTTGTACATGAAGAAAATGTTTCGGAGGTGTCATCAGGCAACTTCCACTGATCCTGAACTAACACTGAAACAGTTCTGGAAGACACAATTCAACATCCTGGAGGCTGTAAAATTGATTGTGTCATCATGGCAAGAAGTCTCCACTAGATCCCTCAATTCTTCATGGAAAGCACTGTGGCCATCAGTAGTCCATGATTTTGAGGGATTTGAGGAAGAAACAGAGTTGGACCAGGAGATTGTGTCCATTGGTCAGTCATTGGGCCTTGAAGTGGAGGAGGAGGGTGTGGGAGAGCTTGTGATGTCTCATGAGGAGGAACTTACTCCTGTTGACTTGAAGCAACTGGATGAGATGTTACAGGTAGAGGCTGACAGTGGTGAGGAGGAAATTGAAAGTGATGACCATATGTCAGCTAAACAGTTGAAAGATGTGATTTACCACTGGGAGAAGTTCAGGGAACTGGCTTCAAAGCACCCAGAAGTGGAAAAAACTGAACTAACTTTGTGTCATGTTGAGGACTCAGTGGTCTCCTCCTTTAAACATAAGTTAATGGTGAGGAGGACAGATGCCCCACAGACCACAATTGACACTTTCTTCAGTAAAAGGCAGAGGGAACAAGATGCTATCCCTCAGCCTTCCACTTCAAGAAGGAGAGAGGATGTTCATGGTGGAGAATCTGTCAGTCCAGAGGTTCCTGACATTTTCATGGAAGGTGACTCACCTCCCAAGAAGCAGTAAAATGCTTCTCCTCCACCTCCACCTCCTTCTTTTCTCCCTTCTCGTCCTCCACCTCCCACTTCAAATTCACATCATCATCATCCAGGAGCCTTCTACATACACACCTCAAAGTAAGTGAACTTTTCTACCTTTTTTGTTGAATTTAGGCAATTTTCGGTGAGCTGGAACCAATTACCCAAAAACCCATTGAAACAATGGTTTCGGTTAACGAGATTTTCAGTTAACGAGCAACCTGCTGGAACGGATTGTGCTCGTTAACCGAGGGACCACTGTATAATGAAACCAGAATGTAATTTGATAATGAAGTTTTAAGGACAAGGGCCCCCACAAGTTGCTGGCCCTAGGGCTCCTATAACTTTTAATACGGCCCTGAAAGAGGTCATCGCCTCCACAACCCTCCTTCTCCCACAGATCTCGTGTATCTAGACAGAGTTGCCCCCCCTAGCGGCTGGCTCATCCACGCCCTTGCCGTTATGCCTCGCATGTGGCATGCACTGCCCATTCTGCCTCACATGTGGCACGTAACTCTGCCAACCTCCAGCCTCCCGCCGCACCCAGAAGGGGAGTATTGTAGTGGAATCCTCCCCAACAAGCACCGAACCTTCACGAATTCGTCAGCCTACGCCTCCAGCGCCGCCCACGGAGCGGGGGTCAACTGTCTACCCACGCCTACCCCCGCCTTATAAGGCCTGACACCGCTGTGACCGCTCTCTTTCTACACAGGTGCCACCATCAAGCAACACCTCCTCCTCCGCGCCAGCCTGGCGGCTCCTGCTCCCGCCGGCGACCTAGGCTTCCCTCAAGTCGCGTGCCCTCACTCTGGGCACCCTCACCACCCAGCTCTCTCTACTCAATGATTATTACCATGCTACCTACCCAGCAACAAGCTGCATTGTACACCCAATACAATATGTATACAGTGAGCACATTGTGAGTTTCCTTTCTCCATCCCATCCTAAGTGTGAACCAATATCTCATAACCCCACAGGTCTATCCTGTGTTAGTACAGGAGGAAACCGGGGACCGGAAACCTGTGATAATTAAGTATTTTATCACATATGCCTCTAAAGATACTAAAACTGAACACTAAACATTGAAATTCATACATTCAGCACACAGAGAAAAATCACAAGGGATAGCAGAAACTCAGAACCTAATACAAAATACAGATAGGGTGATCGCATGCCTGGCTATGGTCTCTGATAGCTCAATAGGATAGCTAGAACAACAGATGACCTTTTCTAAACGAGTGACCCTCAGTTGTCGTTTGGTTTGACCTACATTCAGTACGTTGTAAAAATAAAAGGATAGAGGAACAGAAATCGAATTATTATTTTTTTAATTCCTGTAATGACAAGATGTACAGGGACTCAAGAAGAGAGACTGGACAGATAAAATTGAAGGTTAAGTTAGTGTAGGCTAGGTGTGAATTATTGTCTCCTCTCCAAGGGTAAATCACACCAGAGGAACCTACTTCTAATTAAATGAGATAATTAGTAGCTTGAAGACCATTATCATCACTTCACTGGCGCACAAAAAATGAGATTTACTGAAAACAAAGAGGACCTCCTCCCTTACTCCCCAGGTGAAGGTAAAGTTCTAAACCCCTCGGTGGAATCAATGGCTGCTCTATACAATGCCATAAAGTCTGCTAGAAAGAATTTTTCTTTTTGTAAGAACTTTATTAATTCGTTTTAGTAATATATTATACACATATATATCTGAATATTTAGTAGTTGGTGTCTGGAGACTTTAGTTACTAGAGTTCATAATGACTTTGTAACATGAGTATTGTCTTATCGTCTCGCAATGTCTTGTTTTTTATTTGATCATATACCAGGTCTTTTCTCTTCATTTTGCAATTAAGTTTCCTTCAGTGTACACGTGTTCCCAAGTCTCACTTTCTAATAACAAGGAAAAACCACAAATATCACATATATCAATAGAAGCAGTTATCATTATCAATATTTTACCCTTTTCAGTAATTATAATCAACTTTCTTATCACTTATATACCAACAAAAGAATGTATAAGTGTGTGTGTGCGCCACTAAACCATTTCACATATAGTAAAGGAAGTTTCCCTTTAACTCAAATCAATCCTCCCTCCCAGTGTTGTGTCGGTTGGGTCAGACTTCCGGGAAACTTACAGGATATCACATTGTTCACAAACCAAATACCCAGAAATTAGTTGTTCAATTATATGAATAAAAAAGGGAAAAATTGTCAGGAAATTGAACAAAGGGAAATAAATGCATGCTGGTAGAGGAAATGGTGGCTGTAAGCTCAAGGGGTAACTGAGGAGAGGGGAGGTCGTGTGTATGTGAGAGGAAGAGGAATATTTAATAAATGGAATAAGAATCAAAATAAGTTTAGTGACTCATAGTTGTAGCCATATCACCATAGTTAAATACAGGAGGTGAAAATATGTAATAAATTATCATCAGAGTTTGAGAATTATTATAAATAATCTAGTGAGGGAATAAAAGATAACCGCAGGCAGTGTTTTAGGAGTGTTAATTAAACGTAAAAAATCGTGTGGTATTGTAGTGGATTTCTCCCCTACAAACGCTGTTTGTCACTGAGTAGCCGACCCCGCGAATTCCCCAGTGTATGCCTCATGGTCTAGGTCAACCAGCGCCGCCTTACACGACGGAGGTCAACTACTAAGCCACGCCTACCTCCGCTATTTAAGACCTGACCTCGTGGTGACCTACATCCAATACAACATGTATACAGAGAGCACATTGTGAGTTTCCTTTCTCCATCCCATCCTGAGTGTGAACACAAATATCCTGTACCCCACAAATAGTGACCTCGGAGATTCGCACACTCACAGGATGGAGGAGAAACCGATCACTCTCCCAGTCTTCAAGCAACATGGAAGACTGGCTTATCCACACAGAGGCAGCTCTCATTGGCTCTACAGCTACTGTCTCTACACCGCAGGTTAGACATCCTAGAGCAGCACTGCTTCTCTAAGCAGACACCAGCTCCTCTTTCTGCCCAAAGCACCAACTGTTCTACCGACCCCAACACACCCGTCCTGCCTCAGACGCCGCCCCGGCCCAGCAGTACCCCCTGCCGCTCCTCCTGATGCAGCCCCTGCTCCCGACGCGGCCCATGCGCCTGCATGCAGACCCACACACCTCTCTTTTCTCCCTCAGGTACTCCCTGCTACTGTCCTGCACCCTGCTGCTGTCGTGGACCCAGCTGCTGTCACAAGCCCTCATCCGCTTCTGCTGACGCAGCCCCTGCTCTTGACCCAGGCCCACACATCCCAGCAGGCGCATCTGACGACTCTGTACCTGCTGTGAGGGAAGCACAACATTCATCGCCTCCACACACACTTTTTCTCCCTCTCTACTCCCACAGATATTGTGTATCTAGACAATTGTCTCCTCTAGCGGCTGGCTCATCCACGCCCTCGCCGTTATGGCTCACATGTGGCATGCACCGCCTGTTCTGCCTCACATGTGCCATGCACCCCTGCAGGCAACAAGTCTCCTACACCGCCTGGAGGGAAGGAGGGAGTATTGTAGTGGATTTCTCCCCTACAAACGCTGTTTGTCGCTGAGTAGCCAACCCCGCGAATTCCCCAGTGTATGCCTCGTGGTCTAGGTCAACCAGCGCCGCCTTACATGACGGAGGTCAACTACTAAGCCACGCCTACCTCCGCTATTTAAGACCTGACCTCGTGGTGACCTATCTCTCTCTTCTTCTAGCTACAGCTGCAGCAAGCTACACCACCTCCTCCGCCGCTGCCTGGCGGCCCTCGCTCCCGCCGGTGAGCATGGCGACCCACAAGCTGTCCTCCTCTGAGCACCCTCACCAACCAGCTCTCTCTACATCACGCTTGTAACCACCCTGCCACTTCCCAGCACCAAGCTGCATTGTACATCCAATACAACATGTATACAGAGAGCACATTGTGAGTTTCCTTTCTCCATCCCATCCTGAGTGTGAACCAAATAACTCGTACCCCACAGTATCTGTCATTATAATCTAAAATGGTAAATATTCATAGTGCAGTGATAACGTTTTGGTCATGGCCGCAATACATCGTCACAACTTACTAGCGGATATACATGAACGTGTTGCGGTATTATTAAGGGTTGAGGAATCACGTATGTATCAGTCACTTGTACAGGTCTGTTAATGTGTTCAGGCTCAGTAACACTCTACCCTGGCATCGGACTCATCTTTATGGTAACATTATCGGACATTTTACCATCTACAGCCATCCTTACTCAGGGTTTTCAGGAATAGCCGGTAGTCTGCCAGCCTGCACCTCTATTGTTGTTCTGTAGGCAATATGAATATGTTAATTTCTCATAAAATGCCACGCATAAGAGATACACAATATATACAAACGTAAATTATCGCATATTCATCCGAAATAAAGTTACATTTTTACTGTTCCTACCAGGGACGGCCCGAGGCTGCAGTCAAGGTTAAGAAATATTTACCGCAGTTCTGCTCCAGACAGCTCGGTTGAATTTATGTCTTGGCCGTATCTAACAAGATTCAAGGAGAACCCCTTTCAACGAACTTTTTTCCATCTTAAAATTTATTTGCATGATACCCTACATGCGAAGCTCTGTCTTTGATTATTCCTATGTACAGTATATATAATAACGTATACTGCAGCGAAAACTTTTCTGCTATTTCTTTTAGGTGAGTTTAATTTATTCCATTCCTTGTCAGTTCATTTATCTTGAGTTCATTTAGAAATTTGTTTCATATCTACTTTTATTCCACTCTCTCTGTTTATGTCTTCATCTTTCATTTTTTCAATTAAGTTTTAATAGTACAGAAAATATGTCGGAATCCTCGACTGCGTCATCCGTCTTGTGTTCATTAACACTCGCGGAGGAAGCCACCACCAGCCGAGAGTGGAGCCAGCGAACACCTCGACATTTTAAGCATTTTATATGACCCACCGAGAAGGACTGCAGTGCTCCGTGACTATATGTTGAGATTACAGCTCCTATTGTAAGAGACGAACATTTAACGTTTTATTCTTACTAAGTAATAACATTGGATGGTAACTATATCGTTAACTTACATCATAGAAGCAGTAATTATTGTTTTCTATGGATGATAGAAAGAGACATAATGGGTTTGATATAATAAATACAAATACAAATGTGTGCGTGGGTGTGTGTGTGTGAACAATCATTAATAGCGGAAACAATGGCGTGGGATTCAAAATATACTGTTCCGGTGTCGAATGGTAACAAGAGTAATTTGATATATATTTTTATTACCATGACTCAAAAAACTTTATTATATCATTATTTCTGGGATTGAAAACAGTATATGAAAATTAATTTAATATATAACTCTTTGTAAACAAATATCGTTGGTTAAGTTAAATTATTAAATACAACTGTCCAACACGATTGATGGATAGTCTAGTTGCTATTGATTCACAACCATGACTAGCACACCTACTAACAGCAGTGAACACAATAAGACTTACAAAGATGCATTTACATGTTGAGGACGTCTATGAGAGACTCCCGTGTGCAGTATGAGTCACGTTCACGATAAGATAAAAGACACAAAAAAGGTCAATAAAACCAGTGGGTCTTCCCGTGATGATAAGTCTTTAACCTTGATCTGAAATTGTGACCTTGACCTTCATGCTCGATACTTGGTACCTGTTTGTGTCTTCACTGGAGAATTGGAATAGATAAATGAAAACAAATGCAAACTCAAGAGTAATACTCCAGGAGACGTGGAGGTGACGGGCAAACGTACTGTGTGAGACGCGGGTTGTGAGGAAGACAAAGGAGAAAGGAATACAAGGAGGTCACGCTCTGGGGGGGGGGGGGGGGAGAGCTTAATAGGAGTCAACCTCTCCTAACCTGAAGGTATTTAATAAAGCATTAGACAATAATCTCTTGGCAGGAAAAAAATAACTTGGTTCGAGGAACTGTTTAGTATCAGGGAGTCAGATTATCCGTGTGTGTGTGTGTGTGTAGCGTTGCCTGGGAGGGAATGTGCTCATAGAGAAGCTTACTGAAGGGGAGGGGGTAGTATAGTTATTGTCGTCTGTTATTTTGGTATGTTTCTTGTATAATTTGAACCCTTTCTATAATTCAATTTAATTCTCGAGTACAAACGATTACAAGCAATTTATTCCCTTTAAGCGTAGGTAGTAGGCAGCTACCAAACAGGGAGGTACTACCGCCTGGGAAGATACTGGAAGATAATGTATTGTCTAATAGTAGACCCTGCTGCCATATGGCATCACGAAAATTGTGACCAAATCCCAGGTTGCTCATCTGACTTTCTGCCTCATTTACACACAATTGCAGGGTCTCAATTGTTTCTCTTTCTTTGACAACACAATATACATATACTGTGTTGTTTCTCACTGTTGCTCTATGTTTTCTTTTTTTTTTACTTATTTATGGTTCCTTATTATTATTATTATTGTTATTATTATTATTATTATTATTATTATTATTATTATTATTATCAGTGTTGTTATTAATTTTGTTATTCTTATTTTATTTTTAATTTTGCATTTTTTTATAAATTTTATATACTTTGAACTAATTATTATTATTATTATTATTATTAAATTTTTGCCCCCCATGCCCCGAGTTAGGTCAGTGACCTGTGCCAGGGTGAGCTAATCCCCGTAAAAAAGAAAAGGTATGATGGGTAGACACGGCTTATGAGGCAATATTTATATGCTATTTTTTTTTTCATTTATAAAGTCTAGACGTCTTTTTTGTAATAAAGATTTCAAAATGATACTACAATATTATTAATGTTGACCAGACCGTGGAACTTTTTGATGATTCTTACAAACAAGAAAAAGACACAAAGAAGAGACTATACAGGGAAAATGTGAAAAATAAAAGTGAGATATAAGGATTATGTTCTACCTGGCAACACTGTGAGAATGGGAGTATTGGTTATATCAATATTCATGAGCTTAGGGGCACGTTTGGCGCCAGAGTCGTCAGGATGATGTTTGGGAGTATTGGAACAAAAGATTAGTTCACTATTTATTACACTATATTCACACAGCACTTTGGGATAATGTTAAAGACCAGAGAATGATATTTACAACACGTAAGGATAAAAATGAAGAATTGTGAGTTCTCTTCGTTCAGTAAAGAGAACTAACTATATTGTACTCGTGATTAAAAGTTCGTTCGTGGATGGGATTAGTTTATTAAATTATAAAGAAATGACTCGAAGCTATACACCAGGTGTGTATATGTGTGTGTGGGTGTGTGTGTAAAAATATTTTAATAATTTCCATCTCGACGGCAGTAATAAATGGCACAAGAATGAAGCTTAGATGATGTTAACCTCGCAGTAGACTCGGTGCAGTACATACATAGTGTGGCTGGCGTGTTGTGTTGACGGACTCGATCAGTTTTTCGACACGAATCTTCCCATCTCATTTCCTGTTCTGAATCTCGGGGGCTGAGAGGGTCCCTGCAGCCAATTAATTCATCAAAGCAGCGCAGCACCAGCACACGTTCTACAGATCAAAGAACCAAGGGCGAGCCGCAGTCGTGAGTCCCCTACTGACGAGTTCAGATGAGGCTTCGGTCTTGGAAATGTACGGATGTTCGGATTACTATTCGTGTACACCGGTATAGATTATCACCACTGACACACACACACACACACACATATATACAAGTTCTCGTTAATCGACAGTTATCCCTATATATATATATATATATATATATATATATATATATATATATATATATATATATATATATATAAAAGAAGAATATAATATGTAATACCACATATACTGTATCTTAACGCTGAAATCTCAATGTAGGAGGCAATAAAACATAGAAACAAGAGCACTACATCATGTATTTTGGCTGTAGGCTGTAGTCTAATTATACAGTGCTCATATTTATCTGTGTTTTGGTTTCTACTACAGCGGGATTTTGGTGTTATAACTACACTCTTCCAGGCAGGAAGTGACACAAACTGAGATCAATCTTTATTTCTGAAGAAATAGGTACTGTAAACTCTGCCAGTGTAAATTGTGGTCATATTCTTCGCCATTGTAGAAACGTAAACTAATTGGCTCTTTTGTGCTCGCATGTTCCAAAATGGCAAAAATTTCCCTCCTAGCAGATCATTTTAAGATTCATTCACCATAGTAGTCATTATATAGAAATACAACTTACCTCACTTACCTCTTTCATGTTTACAAACAACTTGACACTTAAAAAAAAAGTTTTGTAGTGAGACTGTCAGCACCAACTTGTAAACAAAGGCTTGTGTCACCCACAACTGTCTGAGTCGAGAGAAGAAAATACGGCGCGACGCACAACGGGATAAACAACAGTAAAAGCGCAAGAAATCCCCAATGCTTTGTTTTTCTTAGGTGTATTTTCTTCCCTTTACCAACACAATAGACACAACACACGGCTTACGTAAAGATAACGAGGAAGTGGAAATGCGAGTAATAAGGTAAAGTGAGAAGAGAGATATAAGGATAAAGGGTGATAGAGAGAAGACAGAAAACGAGAGAAATGTTGAGGAAGATTTCGAGTGTAAAGATTAAATAAACGATACAACAGTGCTGCAAAATATAATAAAATCTATCAGGTTATTGCAGCTGGTGGGATGATGACAGACACTAAATAATTATCAAAAGTATCTTATTGTTGTGGCGTCCTCGTCCATGAATATAAAAACTGATTAAGTTCTCTGAGCTCCTGGTAGTGAATATTATTGTCTCTTCTAACGTTCCCATCTCCATTGACACAGACGGCCATCAGTGTTGCCAGGTATAACATCTCGTCAGCAGCTGTTATTAATGAACTACGGGTCGCGTGGCCTTTCATCTCCTGACACACGAGACGTATGTAGAGATCGATGTTATTACCACTGTTCGTATGACGGAGGAAAACTTGAAATATTTTAATGACACTGAATGTTATAATTTATTCAACGACGAAAGAGAAAACGAAAAAACAACAGCATTAAATTAATAAAAACAAAACCCTCGAACACTCTACCATTAACGGTAAAGTGTACGGTTTTATCCGTCTACAACAGTGGTTCTTACGGCCATATTAAACAACATCTTCCCTTGAAGAATATCTTCATATCGAAAGCCGTAATTTTAATGCGAAGAACCTTTTAGTGCAGCGCACGACAGAGTGTGGTGGCATGAAAACGAACTAATTGTACCAAACTTTGAAGAGGTGGCTATGAGCTGCTTTTCGTCACCCTCTTCATAATTATTTTGTTAGTTTTATTAAATATTTATTGTCAATACG
This sequence comes from Homarus gammarus, assembly GCA_958450375.1. Taxonomy (NCBI): domain Eukaryota; kingdom Metazoa; phylum Arthropoda; class Malacostraca; order Decapoda; family Nephropidae; genus Homarus; species Homarus gammarus. Next base: position 1,302,439 of record CAUDMG010002284.1, on the reverse strand, counting down.
ATTAACGTACAAAGAAACACGTATTGGTAATTTTACAAATGTTTTTTTTTTCATTATTGGTTTTACGGCCCATGTTATGACAGTGCAAAAGCTGTGTTCCCTGTCATATTGCGACTTTCGTAAAAGCTGTGCTGCCTGTCAATTTGTTATTGCCAAAGGCAAGCTGGTGGAGTCCTCCCATCTTACTAACTCTAGTATTAATCTGTAAGCACATTTACGGTAATTTATTAAACTTTTTAGCAGGTTTATAAGTGAGTTTCTGTCAGGAAAATATAAACTAGTGACGTTCTTGCCTAGAAATATTCCAATGGATAGAGGCAAATTTCTCTGGGAGAAAATCATCTCAAAACTTTGTTGCATATATTAATAAAGTAAGTCCATTTAAGTTACTTAATGCAACTGTTTAGCAGTTTTATAAGTGAGTTTATCTTGAAAATATAACTGAATTAAGTTAGTTGTCTCAGATTGTAGTCATCTGCACCCTCTTTAATCTAACCTACTAGCTACAATATATATATATATATATATATATATATATATATATATATATATATATATATATATATATATATATATATTTTTTTTTACTTTATTTTCATGCGTTCCCAAATCTTCTTCAGCTGTGCTTCTGATCGCCGAGGTCCATAACCCTCAGCATTGAAAATTTTGCAATGCGTAACCATGCTTGTTTCTTTAGTGTAACAAGCTTCCCACAAGTACTTTTATTTTGCAATACTTTCTCCTCTCCAATCAAATAAACTAAGAAATCCCGCTCTCTCTGTGATATATGGGACTTGCCCGGGAGACTTTGGAGGAAAACATATCCATGACTGGAGCTGCTACAATACTAAATTTGGAGCCAACGAAGGTAAACAAACACACACAGGACCCATAATGCATCAGCGAAGGAGACAGTATTACCAGACCTAAAAAAATCATCCCGCACGAAGTGGAAGAGGTTCGAGCATTTAAAAATACCGCTTGATGGAATAATACCTTCGAAAAGATTCTTCGTTGGAAGGGGTAGATGTTGTTTAATAATATGGCCGTTAACGTTCGTGGAGCTGCGTCGTCCTCTTATGATCAAACTTCATTCCCAAAGAGCCGATAAGAATCCATATTTTTCCAAGTTCCAGTTTTACCGCGCCTTGTTGTCTAGATCCAAATAAACAAACGTGGGTTGGACTTATCAATCACCATTTATAATATATCTTTAGTTATTCCGGAAGTTCTTAAAATAAATAAGGAACCTCCTAGGCTACGGTAACGCTGTCCCAACTCAGTCTAGTATAGAGCTGCAGCTCTGATACACTTTCAAACACTGGTATTATTTTTGCATCTCTTCCATTTTTCAATTAGTTTTTCTTTTAGCAACTTCCTTATCGCCGACATTTGTCATATTATCCTCATTGTGGATCCTGGAATAGGATAACATCTCTGGCAATACTATATGAAGGTAAGTATGTTCAATCCTTTACCCCCTTCCTCCCTGAAAAATTCAAGCGTCCCTCAGGTTAGGAAGCAGTCTGTAACTTCACGAGCAGTATGGCTGTACACAAGAGATGGTAGGAGTGTGGAAGACATCTGCAAGAAATTTATATTGAAGAGTTTAATGGCAAACTTTATCACCCTTTCCGAGATACTTAGAGCTGTAAGGAAAGAACCTTCAAAGTTCCGAATAACAGAGTATAGAAACGTTATCACGCAAGTTTCCAGATTATGTAAAGCAATGGTTGGCAGCCTAGTTAGTTTGTGGGCCCCATAAGTAACCGTGCTACATCTCAGTGGGTCACATAACTGACCTGACCTTCCCTCATCTCAGTTAACCACATGGATTCTAGATCAACGAATCAGATATTTTATAAATTCAGAGAGGGATACAAGCGAAGCGTTCTCACAGTAATGAGACGGGTTCATTCAGTTCCACGAAGCTCCAACACCTGCTTTGAGATGTTTTATGAATCATTGTTATGAACCGCGACGGTCAGTTTAGTTTTTGCTGTTGTTGTGTTAAGACGTGTTACATTGAAGTGTTGTAAAGTGGCTTCGTTGGTGAGGAATATAATATCAAGAGGTAAGTGGTGGTCAACAAGGGTAAAGTATTGATATTGATATTGAAACGGTCTACTTAGCCCTGAAAATACAGATACATTATGGACAATAAGAACAATATTCCGAGTCAAGTGAGAACCTGAGCCATCTTAGTGTCTCACCTGTACAGTCCAGGTCAAAAGTTCGTGGGATGGAAAGTTAATCTTTTTTTTTTTCCAGGTAGGTGAAAGTTAACAGGTCTTCGAGGGACCGCAACACATCACACTACAGGTATGTCCAAGTTAGTTTTATATATCAGTTACCATTGTTTTTGTACCTGCTCGGGAGTCTTGTGTCTCCGCTGACTGAGTCAGTCGCCGTTACCTCCCGTGTTGAAGATCGGGATCACGTTTGGTGTATAAAGTCACTCTGATTTTTTTTTATTCCAGTGATTTTGTAGATAGTGACTTGCGTATATCATTAACTCTATCAATTTCCGGTACTTTGTATTATTACATGATCCAGTTTTTCTTGCGATTGCCAGATATCAGGTCCAGAGTGTATCACAATATGCGAAAGTAATTTTTCATCTGGATTCAGTCAGGTCTTGGTGATTCTTCCCGGAACGAGGAGGACGTCTCTTAGTTATCTGGTTCTTCCTTTAAGACATCCCTTCAGTTTGTTATGGTCTTCCTCTCTCATCCGCTCGCTGGTAGTTATTTGAAGGAAACACAATTTCTTACTTGAATGTTGTGTTTTGTTTTTCAAATAAAATATATCATGGTAAAATATGGTGCTCCCTGGCAAGCACGAGTTGGTCCCCAACGTTGTCTTGTTCACCAAAAGGGCTCCTCTGTTTCAGGGTCACAACCAAAGACGAAAACAAAAATTGATTTTTTTTTTACTGGAATTTGGAAGCACATGGCTGTATCCTCTTGAATCTGTTGATTCTATTTTCTGTCTATGAGCAGAAAAATATGTAAACTTGTTGGTGGAAAATTATAGTTATCGCTCCAGGGATGTTTGCATTAAAGAAATTTCTTGGTAGACAAAGTCTCTGGAAGTTTTTGGATAGCTCTCTGGTTCACCCTCGGAGTGCCCCTAGTTCACCCAGATGTGATTGAGTACCTAACATTACAGCCGTGGAAGTGTGACTAAGATCTCGTGTGGTGATGCTCCGAGACATTGTATACACCGTCCAAGTTGTATTACGTAGTGAAAATTGGAAGGGATTAGAATGCTGAATGCCAACAGGGGGTGGACGAGTACATTCAGTAGTGGGTGACAGTTTGCGTTGATAGGTGAAGAAAAAATAGCTTCTGAGACAACAAAAAGGGTTAAACAGCAAGAAATGACACATTGTAATTTGAATTGACAGTTGTAAAACATAAACTGACGTAGGAGACATAAACTTTGACTTCGATCATTCACAGTGTTAAGTGTCAAAATAAATGGAATAACTAAAACTGTACAGCTCCTTCGTTAGCTTGATCTATGGAGTAACTGAATATCGTGTAGAAGATAGGTAATTATTATAGTGTAATGGTGAGCGAGAGGGAGCTGAGAGGGAGCCGCTCACTGAACTTAAACATAAGAAAGTAATCCAGAGATATTTATCAGTCAGTTTATGGGACAATGAGAATATTCTTAAGGATGGTAAAAAAATAGAAACCCTGAGAAGTCCGATTATTTATGAAGAAAAAAAATCACAGAATTAGTGTGAAGTCATTACTGAGTATCAACAATTGAATTTTTTAAGAGTTTAACAAGGTTGATGATGATGGGAACCGGGCTACAATGAAGGTCTTAAGATGAAAGCTGTTTTAACATTAGACACATCATTAACATTTACCAGTGAATATATTTTTCATCTCGAGGAACTAAAGCAGATTTGTCCACGTTCAAAGCTATTTATGAAAGCTTAGGGATGTATGAAAGACGTTCTGAGATGGTGGAAGGGGATGGGGAGGTGATGGGAGGGGATGGGATGGTGGGTGAGGGAGGTGATGGGAGGGAATGGTGGGTGAGGGAGGTGATGGGAGGGGATGGTGGGTGAGGGAGGTGATGGGAGAGAAGGAGAGGTGAGGGAGAGAATAACCTAACATAATATTTCACTAATAAGAATACGTGTTTATTATGCCATATATTTCGAGATTATATTCACAGAGATTTACGAAACCCGATCAGTCATATATATTTCACAGACATAAGGTACAAAACAAGGTGTATTATTAAGGCAACACGAGGATGAATTAATGCCACGATTCAGTTTAATTAGGATCAATAAGGACGTTTCTTTGGTTAATATCACGATTTCGTCCCCGGCTATACGTTACCTGGAGGTCAACACAATTACAGTAATGGTTCACCGAGGGCCGCCAGGGGGACACGGGGTCTCGCCTTAGTGCACTCTGTTCCGATGACAGTTTGCTTCAAGTGGAAAGATTTGGTTTGTTGACTGAGACATTAATATAATTGTAAGAATCAGTGAGGCAAGAGAAACATCGGTAGATAGTGTCGTGTCTCGCCTCTCGTGTGTGTGTGTGTGTAGTCTCCGAACACTGGTGAAGGCTCCTCTGTCTCAGGTATTTTAACACAGGGAGTAAAGTCGTGTATATTGTTTTTCCATACTGACTGATTGACTGACTGACTCTGACCAAACTATTGACTAACTGACACTGGCTGAAAGATTAACTGACTTTGACTGACAGATTGATTGACTGAATCTCTCTGACTGGCATCATACAGACTGGTTGACACATTCCTTTGGCACTTCAATGATTGATAGAAGAGGCTGAAGAGATGAAGGAACAAAATCAATGTTAAATGAAAGAAGAAAATATCAAAGGAAATTTCCGGTGCCATAAAGAGCACAGCGGGTAGATGTGTCTCAACAGAAACTGAGAAATAAACGTCCTAGACCGATATGAGGTAGGAGGCTGATACACACACACACACACACACACACACAAACTAATTCCAGAGACTGTCAGCTTCGTTTCAGAGTGATGGAGAGAATATATATCCAGGGGTAAGTTTGAGCCGGTGGGTGATCAGAGGCCCTCAGCAGTGGTAATTTAATCCCAATTTTCAGTCAAAGAGAAAGTGAACGGCCGTCTGATCCCCGAATTACGTCGTAAGGGATCTCATAGAAATCAGTAACTCATGGCGTATATCAGGTTGTCATTACCATATCCTTACATAATGGTTCTACAGATTTTGTCTCAACTTTATCTGTCATCTTAAATCATCATTATAAGTGTAAGAGAAGCATAGATGATAAAGGCAGTGTCATTTGTTGCCTCCTGGTTCATAAATGTAACAGTGGAAGGCAGCGTCTTTAGTCAGTGCTTTGTTTTACGAGTTTTTACTTGAGGTCCCTGTGTGAGATAGGTTTTATATCAGCTATTCTTATTTATCCCATTATGTAACCCGACTTCGTGATTTTTTTTAGGTTAAGGTGGGGGAAGGATGGAAGGCGTGCTGGGGCTCAAGGCACAGCCAGACATGAGGGATGGAGAAGTCACAACATGTAGTCGTGGGGGGAAAGGTTGGGAAAGAAGTTTAATGAGTTAAACAGAGGGGGACGACACCCCTTGTTTTACATATTACAGAGTTTGTTGGCTAACTAAGTTAACCTAGGATGAGGTTGCACAATGGTTACTTTGGTTGGCAATGATTAGTTTGATTTTACTATTACATGTTTATTAAAATCTTATACTGTATTACGTTATGGACTCACTAGATCAGGGGTTTTCAAACTATGGGTCCCGACCCTTCAGTGGGTCGCGAAATAAATAAATTGGGTCGCAAAATAAAAATGGGTCGCGAAAATAAATAAGAAAATAAAAATAAATGCACCATAATTTAGGCTTGGTTATTGTAATGTACACTCCACAGTCTAGGAAGCAACTGCAAGGAGAGCATTTCCTAAATAAAGGAAAATTGTGAACAGTGTTTGTCTTTGATTTACTCATTTCATATCATTACACTTAGTTTTAATGGGTCGCAATTCAAATTGTTGTTTTGGCTGTGGGTCGCAGTAAAAAACGTTTGAAAAACACTGCACTAGATTGTGGCTAGTTAAATGTGATCTTATATCATCTGAGTTTTAATCTAAGGTGGATCGTTGTGGCGGACATAGATGGGTCGCGGGTTGGGTTGTAGTGCGGGCAGACTCCGGGGCCACCAGGCGTGGGGTCTCCCTCCGTTGATGTCTTCCCCTCGTAGGTGGTCTGGGCTGTGAGGGTCGTCCAGGAGCTTGTCCCAAACCTTCTTCCCTAAGCGATGGAACCTGACGTTGAGGGCCTCTGTTTTATTTCTCAGGTGGATGGTCTCCACTGTCTCCTGGTAGGGTGGTGACCTCAAACACTTGTATTGGAAGCTCTGTAGTTGTTGTAGTCTGGTCTTCCGAGTGTGATGAGTGGGATGTTGTGGGTACTCCAACACGGGCCTCACCAGCGCCTTGTACAGGTCACTCTCTTCGTCGTCGATCATCAATGGCGCCAGCTTGAATTTGGCTTTGGGTATGACCTCGAATTTCGTTTTGTTTGTTTTTATTTTCCATCTCTTTTCATACTCCGAGATCTCCTCTATTGCCCGAGCAGTGAGTCGCGCCATCCTTGCCGTGGACCTTCCTGGGCAGGTGACGATCTGTGTTACATGTCGGCATACATGACGTACTCATTGCCGACGATTGGGGGTGGCGGGTCAGCCGTGTAGAGTGTGTAAAGGGTTGGTGAGAGACAAGAGCCCTGAGGCACGCCGCTCGAGAGTCAGAATCCCTCCCTATAATGTTCTTGTATCTTGATTTTATGATACAGTAACCCGACTTTTTGATACAGTCACCCTACTTTTTGATGCAGTAACCCGACTTTTTGATACAGTAACCCTACTTTTTGATACAGTCACCCTACTTTTTGATGCAGTAACCCGACTTTTTGATACAGTTACCCGACTTTTTGATACAGTAACCCGACTTTTTGATACAGTAACCCGACTTTTTGATACAGTCACCCTACTTTTTGATGCAGTAACCCGACTTTTTGATACAGTTACCCGACTTTTTGATACAGTTACCCGACTTTTTGATACAGTAACCCGACTTTTTGATACAGTAACCCGACTTTTTGATACAGTAACCTGACTTTTTGATACAGTTACCCGACTTTTTGATACAGTAACCCGACTTTTTGATACAGTCACCCGACTTTTTGATACAGTAACTCGACTTTATGCTACAGTAACCCGATCATACAAAAGCCACAGACGAGACTTTATCATCACCGTCTTTTGTGTTTACCATTAACGTGGGAATTTAACTTAGTGGACTTGTTACAATCCCCCGTCAGATCAGTACCAGCCCTTTGCCTTAGTAAATAGCTAAACGATGTACTGTAGTAGTTGAATATGGATGACTATATCTTAAATGGAAGCGGAGGTATGTTATGAAAGGACAACCGATACGTGATGGTTTCTTTGTGACAGTTTTTGGGGAATGTTTATATACCATTATTAGGAGTGTCTAAAAACAAGATATACAATATACTAAATTAATTATATGAAAAGATAAAGAAGAATACTGAGTGACGTATTTCAGAAAGAGTAGGTGGAAAATGCACTGTGTTGGTCAATAAACATTATAGAAATATAGGCGTAAAATAGTAGACTTAAACAATCAGACATACATTTGTTTATATTAGAAACACATAAGTAGTACGTGCAGACTCCTCGTTAAGACAGAGGTGAGGCTTGAGTCTACACCACACAGAGACTCTGCTATGTGAAGCTCCGTGTTGCTGGGGCGGGAGGTCACGAGTCCTGCTTTATGGGGTGGTGGTTGCGTCAAGGTCACTGTGGTGGATGACGCTAAATGGTGGTTCGCTCATTGACCTGTTTGTCTCGAGAAGTTAAAAAGTATTTATGTTAGTGTTATTACTACAATGATAACCACACTTGTAGTTCTGCAGGTCGATGAACGTTAAATGTGGATAATTGCCAATTGAGTTTTAAAAAGTAGCTGATGTTTTTGCCAAATAGGGATAACTGTTTTATTTTTTATTGCTACAACTTAATGAAAATTAATTTGTATATTGAAGACTTTGTTCTGCTTCACTTAAGACCTTCTCGTCTACCATCATACGATAGCCAGGTTATACCGTAACTAAGTTGTTTAAGGCTACGTTAGGTTGTTAGGTTATGATGACGCTATTCGTTTATACGTATAGTATTCTGGCTACATACATGACCGTCTATGGCATCAGAAAAAATATACACAGAAGTTATGTTATTTGGCAATTATCTCTTATTTAGCGTAACACAGACACAGACACAGACACACAGACACACACACACACACACACACACACAGAGACACACACACACACACACACACACTGACACACACACACACACACACAGACACACACACACACACACGTCCTGCACTGTGGCAGTATCTCTCAAACTAAACATTAATGATATTCCACGAAGCCAACAACTCACTCACACCAAGTTCTAAGAAGGACCATCACGCGTTTAATAAAATATCATTATTTGTCAATGTTTTCTTCCGTCACTTGGATATCATCACTATTTCCGTGTATTCCGGATACAACTTTGACGTTTTATTCGTTGTTTAACTTCCTGAAACGCATTATCTTATCCGTGTTCGAGAGTAAGGCTGGGATGATGTTCCTTTTCACAGGTAGGTGGTCGGTAGGTGACTCGGGAGAACGCTAGTGACTCTTACGACAGCTGGCGATTCATTATGTAAGAGAGTTTAAGTCAACCTTCCAGTAATTATTTCACCCGATGATGATGATGATGATGATGATGATGACCGTCCCACCCAGATGAGAATTATTGTCCTCCTGTCATCAGAAACAGTTTGAGTTGTACCTGTCTGTCACTAGTGTTTGGTTCCATTACATAGCTGGTGGTGATGGCAGACACTCGTATAAGCAAGGCCAGTCACGTTGGAATTTAATATCCGGCTTGAAATTCCTGAAACCAGATGAAACGCCATTTATATTTATTTTCCCAGTAACACACAGTGGTGGCTGGTAGGTGTGGGTGTAGCTTGTGTGTACTGTAATGTGTTCTCGGTGGAGTGATGAAGATAAGTTTAGTCCAGTATTTCTTCATAATAAATTTTGCATCGGATAAGTGTTCATAACATGTTCACTTACATAGTTTGTGAACACTGATTTTGTATCACTTCCCAAGAGGTTGTTGATAGTAGTTTCTGACGTAGTGATTATATCTGTGTTAATATATTGTACAGCAGGGGCAGCACCTCCTCAGTTACAGGAAACTAACTTGAGTAAGCTCTTTAAACGTCTCAAGTGCCGAAAACTTAATCAGAACCCGGAGGAGGAAAACTACGGTATTTTAATAAACGAAATTATTGAAGTGTACTTAGAAAAGACGATCATATTTTGTAAGGTTATGCAAAACTCTAGATGAAGATGATGAAGATAAAGTTGAGGAAGAAAAGAGAAGAGTCAAGGATCTGCCTAATCATGTCACGACCTCCAGCGCCACTAATGAGACTACGTTAGGGAGGAAGTCGATGGTCTGTGTAGGATCCTCGTATACTGTGTTCTGGATAATCTTGTGCAGCGCTATTTCAATGTTCAACACTGATCTTTCTTCCACTGTTTCTGCTGATAGACTGTGCTATTGATGTACACACACACACACACACACACACACACACACACACACACACATTTATGAGTGTATGTTGAAACTGAAAAAGTCATTTTTTTTTATTTTTTGTAATTTTTTTATTTATTTCAACTTATATGCTGGGAGTCTAAAAAAATGCCATAGGAGCTACAGTTAAACTCAATGAAATCCTTCCAGAGCAATATGAAAAGGCAGGAGAGGCAATATGTACCAACCTTTGAAGGCTGGCTCTTTGAACACGATATGTCGGAAGCTTGAAAGCGTTTACTCATATTCCACAGGACTCCAAAATTTTCCGGGTTGATTTTGTTAACCTTGTCATTTGTATATACAGAAACATAGAAGTCAACTATACATTATACAGCTACAAGGTATCATTCATCCTTCGTTATACATTGGAGGTAAGAAACTGATCCTACAGCGAAAACTATACTTACTTCACCTTGTTACCTCCACGATGGGGGGGAGAGTGAGTTGAATTGGTTAACTGAGGAAGGATTTAAACTGACCAGTCCGAGACAGTAACGTTAAAGAATCTATTGACGGTATTGTGAGCATTGTGTTGGTCATGGAATACCTGAGGCTGACATGTGACCCTCATCCACCAACAGTGAGGAGGATGTCTTAAGATTACTGAAGGGTTGTTCCTTGAAATCCAGGAAACCTCACCTCAGCCTTGACACCAGAGGACGGCCTCAAGACACGACCTCTAGGAACTGTGCGAAGACGATTCTGTCAAGATTTTTACCTGCCTGGTGTACTTCCCACACACTCTTTGTCAACTACTTGCCACACACTCGTTATCGACTCCTCGCTCCACTCACTTGTTATCGACGCCTTGCCACACACTCTTTATCGACGCCTTGCCACACACTCGTTATCGACTCCTCGCTCCACTCACTTGTTATCGACGCCTTGCCACGCACTCGTTATCAACTCCTAGCCACACACTCGATATCGACACCTCGCCCCACTCACTTGTTATCGACGCCTTGCCACTCACTCGTTATCGACGCCTCGCCCCACTCACTCGTTATCAACCCCTCGCCAGGCTATATATAAATTCCTCGCCATTTAAATTTTTTTTTACAATTTGATCTTTAAACTAATAGAGCATAGGATCATGTTGCTTACGATTACGTGTTTGTTTGTTTGTTTGGTTCCAATGGTTGTTTACGTTGTTTGTAAGGGTAAGTCTACTGGTAAATCTAGAAGCATTCAAAAACCAGGATTATTTGCACTGTTTACATAAGAAAGTGGAAGCTGTTGTTTTAGTTATTTACGTGCTATAGCGACCAGGTTTTAGTTATTTACGTGCTATAGCGACCAGGTTTTAATATATTTACGTGCTATAGCGACTAGGTTTTAGTTATTTACGTGCTATAGCGACTAGGTTTTAGTTATTTACGTGCTATAGCGACTAGGTTTTAGTTATTTACGTGCTATAGCGACCAGGTTTTAATAAATTGACGTAGAGGCATCAATTTTTACGCTGCACACTCAGGAAACACATCTCAGGACGCTCAGGAAACACTTCTCAGGACACCCAGGAAACACTTCTCAGGACACTCAGGAAACACTTCTCAGGACGCTCAGGAAACACTTCTCAGGACACCCAGGAAACACTTCTCAGGACACTCAGGAAACACTTCTCAGGACGCTCAGGAAACACTTCTCATGACACTCAGGAAACACTTCTCAGGACACTCAGGAAACACTTCTCAGGACACCCAGGAAACACTTCTCAGGACACCCAGGAAACACTTCTCAGGACACTCAGGAAACACTTCTCAGGACACCCAGGAAACACTTCTCAGGACACCCAGGAAACACTTCTCAGGACACTCAGGAAACACTTCTCAGGACACTCAGGAAACACTTCTCAGGACACTCAGGAAACACTTCTCAGGACACTCAGGAAACACTTCTCAGGGCACATCACCCTTTAACGTGTAGTGAGGATTTTGAACAACCATTTACGTCACTCGGTGCAAATTTCTCATCACAGAGCGTAATTTTGCCGTATGGGAAGATAATGATTCACACACACACATACACGCACGCACACACGCACACACACACACGCACACACACACGCACGCACGCAGGGGAAGGGAGGGGGATGGACGGAATCAAAGGCAGGGGACGCACGAGAGCTGATTGATTGAACCACAAAAATGAAAGGATCTGAGATGATACCGTGGGTGTACAATGGTATTGGTGACTCCTTTGGATTAGTCGAAAAAAAATGGATTTGTAGGAATGAAGAGTTAGATGGGTGGGTGAGTGGTGTGGGTGGGTGGGTGTGTAGGTTATATGTACAGCTGTGTGGACTAGAATATGTGCGGCAGCGATATGAATGTAAATTTATTCATATGACCTGAGACGGGTGCTGGGGAAAGAAAAATTGAAGAACGTACATAAAGTCTAGCCTCCTGGATCCAGAAAGCAAATTATCAGTAATGCTTATCTCGTTGTAACTGATGCCTGCCTCTGTGATACTCGGGTCGTATACCACTACTTGGGAGTCGAGGTTTCTACCAGGGACCCAGCGTAGTGATTTCCAGAAGGGTTCCATTAAAGGTGACGGCCACACGAGCTTATATACATTTTTTGTCGCCAACGTGTGATCACCAGGACGAAATGAGACACAGGGTTCAGATACTGGTAGGGTGAGACCGCGTAACACTAGACAGTTGTTTCTTCTTGTTGATCACATGTTGGCGACAGGTTGTATGTACGTTCGTGTGGCCTCACCTTCAGACAGACATCATTGTACGTCTCCGTCTTCAAGTATTATGGGGCGAGTCAGAAGGTGGTTGGGCGAATCAGAATCAAAGTTGGTTTGTTAGAGAACGAGTTTGGAAAAAGTTGAGTGTGAACATAAACAAAACTAACTAATAATATAAAAGAGCTAGGAAGAAAGACATATTAGAATAGTGAAAAGAATTGAAGGAGGTGGAGGAGTGTTTACAGATAGCTGGGTGTGGATGTGTCAGCAGAGATGAGTGATGAAGTGAACCATAGAGTAATAGAGGGAAATGAAAATAATATCCGCATTATAAAAAAAATATATTGAGAAGGAACCGTATTAACCTGAAATAAAGTGACGATGCGAAATTATTGAGTCGAGACGTCATGACATAGGTGTGAAACAGGAACTCTAGATGCAGGTGATAAGATGAAATTAGGAACCACATACACCTGACTAATCAACTCACTACCATAAGTCCATAATAAAAAAAAAACTAATCTATATATTTTCACGAATAAATCCACTAAGAAATTCATTTAGGAAAGAGATGAGTGCGGGGCAGGTCAGGTCTCTCCTGGGACACGTGAAGCTAGATTTGGACGTCTGGCTTTAGAAGGAAGGGGGAGATGGAGAGGCTTTAAACTGAAACTTCCAGAACTACGTCAAGCTGTGAAGTGCCGTAATAATAATGATAATAATAATAATAATAATAATGATAATAATAATAATAATAATAATGATAATAATGATAATAATGATAATAATAATAATGATAATAATGATAATAATAATTCACCCAAACATAACTTGTGTAATACCGCATGACTGTCAGATTAAGATGACAATGCTTGGTCCAATCGTTTGGGAAGCTTATTGTTCCAGTCCTCTCACCTCCTACCTCAGAACCACTGGCCTAGATACACCCAATTTGTTGGAATTTCCCAGAAATGAAGCTATATAACTAACCGTGATCCCGTTGGCTTGTTTCTATAGTCCCGTCAACAACAACACCTGCCTCGGTTGAGTAGTTGTTATGCTGTCAAATATATTCCCAGCTTTAGAGTTAGGAATCTGTACACGAAGACGTCTCATAGGTGACGTTCCTTCACTTCAACCTAGATTTCAGGAGATGAAACTAATTGGAAGACTCTTGAATCTTATATCATCAGATCGTGGATACAACATCCCTTAATGGACAACGACCTTTTGAGGCACAATGGCTTTTCTTGTTTATAATTGCTTGACATTATTAAACTTACACTACAGTTCATTGACCAGCCATAAAGACCGTTAACAGGCAAATATTTTATGGTAATATGTGTGTGATATCTCCGCGCTGCAGACACCACCAGGCGTCTTAAAGTAAGAAACGTGATTCTGGAAATAGGCAGCGACTCACCGCACCTTGGCTGTGTGGCAGGGGCGTCATTTGGGGGGGGGGGGGGAGGGATGGCACTCGCCCCCCTAAGACCTGGCTTGTCCCTCCCAAGGGCTGTCTTGCTCTCCAAGGAAAATTGTAATTATATTCCTTTTTCATATAGACGAATTTGGATTTAGTGAGAACATCTCAATGGTACTTGTATTATACATAATTAAACAAAGTGGTAAGTATTCATCCATTTTCATCTTTCCCTTTGTCTATCATTTAAAAACTGAATAGCAGCAAGGAAGTTAGTCATAGTGCTAGGAGGAGAGGAAGTACACAGGGAAGAGGATGAAGATGAATGTTGTAGGAGAGGGAAGGCATGAGAGAAGAGGCAGTGGAGGGTAGAGATGAGAGAGGAGACAGAAGAAGGAGAAAAAGCTGATGTTATAATGTATTAATAAGCTTCGAGAACAAAAGTTTTATAATCACGTATTCTAGGTTTAATAAATGTCAGAAATTAGTAAAAATAAATAAATAACTAAGTTGGAGTATCAGTGATAAGTTAATCCCACTAATGCTCCCTGGGTAAGACTGATGATCTCCTTCTGGTGATCATTCCCTGGCGGAGGGAGCAACGGAGTGTGGTAGCCAGCAGGGTCGACACTATCGTCATTTTTTTTAGTTTTACGTTAGGAAGATTCTCATGTTCTTGCTATGGGTAATTAAAACCTCTAGTTAACAATATGGTTAGTCTCTATAACACTATGTTAATGTTTAATTGATAATTAAGTAAGATATTAACTAGAAGATTCACAACAAGGTATCGTGTGACCAGGTTAATGGTAGTTGATTATAGTGAGCCATTAAATTATGGTAGATGGTAGGTAAATCAGCGACATTTTTTATTATGCTTAAAATACTTACTTACATACGCTACAATAATAATAATAATAATAATGGTGTTAATACCTAGATACAGGTCATAATTTAATAAAAACAAATAAAGTTAGACATTAATTAATCACTTACAATAGTTAATGAGTTTGTTTTTTGAGAATTAGCACCAAAACCACATATGAAATGATAATAGTGACAATCTCATATAAGTACACAAGTTAATGAAAGTATGGTAATCACAACACTCCTCTATTTCCTAGCCCAAACTTTTCCGTCTACCCAGAACTTCACTATAGGATAAAGGTATTTGACGAAATTTTAAGAAGAAATACTCCTAACATTACTCTCATATTGTTCATCTTCTCCTGCGTCCCATCACTCCCTCTTCTTTAACTTCTATCCCTTCTCCCGTCTCTCTCATCATTTCCTAGGATTATTCCCCTTATTCTCTTCCATCTCCTCCTTACTCTCCCCTCTCCCCCCACACACACTCCAGATGATGGGAGGAGAGGAAGGCTTGAGCAGTTTTCCGGGGGACGGTGACGGGGGCTATAAATCTCTCCAGGAGCAAGTTACATCGACCTCTTGCTCCTCAGGTATCAGGTGCTGTAAGGAGAGGGTGCCAGGGGGGGGGGGGTGTTGCCAGGAGGGGGTGATGCCAGGGGGGGGTGTTGCCAGGAGGGGGTGATGCCAGGGAGGGGTGTTGCCAGGAGGGGGTGATGCCAGGGGGGGGTGTTGCCAGGAGGGGGTGATGCCAGGGGGGTTGTTGCCAGGAGGGGGTGATGCCAGGGGGGGTGTTGCCAGGAGGGGGTGATGCCAGGGGGGGGGGTGTTGCCAGGGGGGGGGTGTTGCCAGGAGGGGGTGATGCCAGGGGGGGTGTTGCCAGGAGGGGGTGATGCAAGGGGGGGGTGTTGCCAGGAGGGGGTGATGCCAAGGGGGGGGGTGTTGCCAGGAGGGGGTGATGCCAGGGGGGTGTGATGCCAGGGGGGGGGTGTTGCCAGGAGGGGGTGATGCCAGGGGGGTGAAGGCGGTCAACTTAATTATCAAAATGCATTTACTTCAGTTGGTTGACCCCGACTCGTGGCTCCATCATTCCATTCATTTCTGTCTATCTTTCTATCCATCCAGAGAAATTCCTTTACAAACAGTGAAACGCTACATCAACTCTATTATGACTCGACGATTATTTATTCCCTGAAAGTATTGTTAATTGATAGCTGTAATTCATGTAATGCTGTAAAAAAAAAAGTGAGGTCAAGGAAGCGAATTCTTTTTAGCCTATTCACACACACACACACACACACACACTGTAAACTTTAGCATAACCAAGTACACTTTACCACTGAACCTGGACTCGGTATCAACACAGCAACATTACTCACTTTACGAAGATAAATACGCGAGTCATTTAATATTCAAAATTTATTCATCTCATAAATACCTGATTATAAATGACTCCAGGTATTCCTATATTATTTAGAGACGTAATTTATCTATATTATTCATGTTATTCATATATTTTGTTTTCATCTTTAGTCTATAGAATCGTTTGGCATATTTATTTTTCGAGAGAGAAATATTTTTGACCCAAACATTGATTTAACTTTTTCATTCTTTCCTTATCTATTTATTTTACCCTTTTATTAATATTTTCATGGTCATTTTTGGCATCCATATTGAGTTTAAAAAAATTGGTTTCACTTTACGTCACCTGACACTTCCCTTGACACTTCCCTTGACGCTCACTGTCACGGCTCAGGTGTCAAGCCAACAGCTAGACACCACCTGAAACATTTTCCAATCCGATTTAACTATTTCCAGCAGAGAATGATGGCCGGAGCTGATGTATTTCTCGGTCTATTATGCCGCGTTTTATTTCCTATTTCGTTCCCATCAGCGGATATCAGTAAGTGCATTACCGCGTCTCTCTCTCACTGAATGAATATTAAGGGATATTTCTCAGTTCTCTTTTCTGACATTTGGTTTGTGTGTATTTCTTTTGTAAGTTAATATGGATCTAAGTCTTTTTATTATTATTATTATTATTATTATTATTATACCACAGAACATTTGGACGTATCAGAATAAATCCCACTGTTATAACGCCAACCATCTTCTGTTTACATCTATGCATTGTGACTGATATAACTTTCCATTCTATTATATGAAGCTTCCCTGCGTGTCTGAGTTAATGATATCACTTGTTATCCTCCTCCAACAATTCTATTCCAGAGGCAATATTTACCGATATCTTTCCTAAAACACAATACTGTATCGAATTTTCCCCCTAATTTGATGGTTTATGGTATTGTTGGTATCGTCTGTATTTAACTCAGTCCTCCCACACTCTACGTCTCTCTAGGGAATGTAAATTTAGTTTATTTTTATCTCTCTATAATCAATGTTCCTAATGACCCAAAACTGAATAGCTTAATTCAATTGAGGTGTGGTGACTAACGCTACTCCTGGTATCCAAACAACTTTATTACTTAGAGTATTTAAATTATCTTAGGTTTTCTTTAGGTACCTGTTCTTATCATTTCTCTGTATTTAACTTATCCACCTAATTCCTATTAAAACCAATTTTAACGAACTAGCCTGAGAAGAGTATACTATTTATAATTGCCTTTTTCCTATTTTTCAATCAATTTCATTTGTATTTTTTTTTTGGTCTTCCTGTAATTTTTTTTGTCGTCTT
>CAUDMG010002284.1:1272500-1280000 GCA_958450375.1 Homarus gammarus | reverse complement strand
CACACACGCACACACACACACACATCTGGTCCTGACTATTTTTTTTTTATATTAGTTATTTTTATTAACACCAAAGGACCGTCTCGACCTCCTTACCATGCTATTTTTTTTTCAGATTTTTTTTTTGGGGGGGAGAGGGGGAGGGGAGGGTGGGGGAGGGGAGGGGGAGGGGAGGGGGAGGGGAGGGGGAGGGGTGGGGGAGGGGGAGGAGGGGTGGTTCTGTAAAATCTCTGTGGGGTCATTAGCAAGTGATGGTAAAAGATTTTAAGAGGGAAGACTTAAATTGGTCAAATATAGAACTGATTTCATTTTACTGTCTGTCTGTCTGTCTCTCTCTAACTATAAATCGATGGTCTGTAAGTCCTAACCTAACCTAACCCCTAACCTAGCTTAACCTAACCTAACCTAACCTAACCTAGCTTAACCTAACCTAACCTAACCTAGCCCGCAGCATCCCTCTAGGAAAACTTTGGCTGCAGTTTAAAAAAAAAAAAATTAAAATGTTTAATTGAAGATAAACAAAAAAATTAGCCAAACTAATTAACCGTAATTGGGGAGGTTAATTGTACACCCTCACTCCCCTCACTTCCCTCACTCCCGTCACCCCCCTCACTCCCCTCACCCCCTCACTCCCCTCATCCCCCTCACCTCCTTCACTTCCCTCACCCCCCCTCACTCCCCTCACCCCCCTCACTCCCCTCACTCCCTTCACTTCCCCCTTTTTAACTACTATTTTTCCCTCGTATATTTCCTCTTTTCTTTCTTCTCCTCCTTTCTTTCCGCCTTTCTCCTCTTCCCATTCCATCGTCTCACCGTTTCTCTTCACCTTTGTTGTTCTTCGTCCCATCAAAATCCATCCCATCCCATCCCATCTCTCTCTCTCTCTCTCTCTCTCTCTCACGTAAAGAAAGACTTGTCTCTCTATGGTAAAGGTCTTATTGGTGTTGTATAAGACTCTTGAGTTTTGTTACGCTGTCGTCTTTATTTTAATTTACTGTTTTTCCTCTTAGATAACTTAAAGAATTTTTGTAATGTAAGATCTAAGTTGGGATTATGTTTTAACCCTTTGATGGTGATGGTTTAACCCTTTGAGGACGATGGTTTAACCCTTTGATGGTGATGGTTTAACCCTTTGAGGATGATGGTTTAACCCTTTGATGGTGATGGTTTAACCCTTTGAGGAGGATGGTTTAACCCTTTGAGGAGGATGGTTTAACCCTTTGATGGTGATGGTTTAACCCTTTGGGGATGATGGTTTAACCCTTTGATGGTGTGGTTTAACCCTTTGAGGAGGATGGTTTAACCCTTTGAGGAGGATGGTTTAACCCTTTGGGGATGATGGTTTAACCCTTTGATGGTGTGGTTTAACCCTTTGAGGAGGATGGTTTAACCCTTTGATGGTGATGGTTTAACCCTTTGAGGACGATGGTTTAACCCTTTGATGGTGATGGTTTAACCCTTTGAGGATGATGGTTTAACCCTTTGAGGATGATGGTTTAACCCTTTGAGGAGGATGGTTTAACCCTTTGAGGAGGATGGTTTAACCCTTTGAGGATGATGGTTTAACCCTTTGAGGAGGATGGTTTAACCCTTTGAGGATGATGGTTTAACCCTTTGAGGAGGATGGTTTAACCCTTTGAGGAGGATGATTTACCCCTTTGAGGAGGATGATTTAACCCTTTGAGGAGGATGATTTAACCCCTTTGAGGAGGATGGTTTAACCCTTTGAGGATGATGGTTTAACCCTTTGAGGAGGATGGTTTAACCCTTTGAGGAGGATGGTTTAACCCTTTGAGGAGGATGGTTTAACCCTTTGAGGAGGATGATTTAACCCCTTTGAGGAGTATGGTTCAACTCTCCAGGACTCAAAGGGTTGTGTTACCGTACAGACAAAGGCGGAAAATGGCGTCGATATAGCGGTGAGACTCCCCTGTGCCAGGACTAATAACAGACAATATCTTAATCCAATTTGCAGTTAATTTTAAACCTTTCCTAAAAGTTACGGAGGAAAAAAAAGGTGATTTATTTTTGTTTTTTTCAATCTTGTTCGTGTTCTTGTGAGGCTGGTGGTGTCTGACGTCTGCTCTTGGTGACGTAACGCCATCGACCCCCTATGACGTCACTAATTAAGCCGATAAAGAGTCTCTGTCAACAACACGGGGTCTTAGACTCTGACGTCATACCACCTGGTTGTTTTCTTTTCTCTATTCTAATTTTAATGGTGAATTTTCTTTGATGTTTTTTTTTTTTTTTTTAGTTTTATTTTGTTTATTTCTTTATTGATAAATTATATATTATTTGATACCTGCTAAAGGTCACGAGACATTGGTATTTTACAGTTGGTTTTAATGATATTTATCTTATTTAATCTTTCTAGTTCTACCAAAGTCCTCCAGGAAATTATCAAAAGCAGCAAAAAAAAAAAAAAAAAATCCTCATAAAATATGTTAAGAGTTGATTTAGGTGTGGACTCAAGGTACCGTAGATAAAATGATGAAATTTCAAACACATTTACGTAATTAATAATACTAAGCCGTTCATTCCCACTACAACACACACACACACAGACATAGTTTAGTAATTTCTTCTGTTCTGTATGTCTGTCTTCCTACTGTGGCCAGAATTAACTAAAAATTTTCAGTAAAGCTTATTTTTGGTCTGATTTCGTCTCCACCAACGTCTTTGTCAACTCTTAATATATTTCTGAAGGAATTATTCTAGGATAAGTTTAAATAATGACACTTATCCATCGACTTGGTACCGCACAGGTGAGGGTCACTGCCTCTTTGACCTAATAGTATCTCAGGTGTTAGTGTGTGTGTGTGTGTGTGTGTGTGTGTGTGTGTGTGTGTGTCATGCCCCGAAATATACCACACACTCCAACCACACACTCCAACCACACACTCCAACCACACACTTTTTCTATCTTTTCCTCTCCTCTGCACCACAAGTTGCATCTCGACTCAAGTACCAACTTTTTCACTTGACAGTTCTCGACCTTGATTGTTGACCACATCCAATTAGCGGAAGGAGCGACCTTTTTCGCCTTTGACAATCAACACATAATTGTCCTCTAGGTTTTCAGGTGGGTGGTGGTGGGGGTGAGGGGGGGGGGAGGTTTGTGTGGGTGTTGGTGGGTGGTGGTGGAGGGGGGTAGGTTTGTGTGGGTGTTGGTGGGTGGTGGTGGTGGTGGGGGGAGGTTTGTGTGGGTGTTGGTGGGTGGTGGTGGTGGTGGGGGGAGGTTTGTGTGGGTGTTGGTGGGTGGTGGTGGAGGGGGGTTGGTTTGTGTGAGTGTTGGTGGGTGGTGGTGGTGGTGGTGGGAGGTTAGTGTGGGTGTTGGTGGGTGGTGGTGGAGGACGGGGGGTAGGTTTGTGTGGGTGGTGGTGGTGGTGGGGGGAGGTTTGTGTGGGTGTTGGTGGGTGGTGGTGGTGGTGGGGGGAGGTTTGTGTGGGTGTTGGTGGGTGGTGGTGGAGGGGGGTTGGTTTGTGTGAGTGTTGGTGGGTGGTGGTGGTGGTGGTGGGAGGTTAGTGTGGGTGTTGGTGGGTGGTGGTGGAGGACGGGGGGTAGGTTTGTGTGGGTGTTGGTGGGTGGTGGTGGTGGTGGGGGGAGGTTTGTGTGGGTGTTGGTGGGTGGTGGTGGAGGGGGGTAGGTTTGTGTGGGTGTTGGTGGGTGGTGGTGGGGGGAGGTTTGTGTGGGTGTTGGTGGGTGGTGGTGGTGGTGGGGGGAGGTTTGTGTTGGTGTTGGTGGGTGGTGGTGGTGGTGGTGGGGGGAGGTTTGTGTGGGTGTTGGTGGGTGGTGGTGGAGTGGGTAGGTTTGTGTGGGTGTTGGTGGGTGGTGGTGGTGGTGGTGGGAGGTTTGTGTGGGTGTTGGTGGGTGGTGGTGGAGGACGGGGGGTAGGTTTGTGTGGGTGTTGGTGGGTGGTGTTGGTGGTGGGGGAGGTTTGTGTGGGTGTTGGTGGGTGGTGGTGGAGGGGGGTAGGTTTGTGTGGGTGTTGGTGGGTGGTGGTGATGGGAGGTTTGTGTGGGTGTTGGTGGGTGGTGGTGGTGGTGGTGGGGGGAGGTTTGTGTTGGTGTTGGTGGTGGTGGTGGTGGGGGGAGGTTTGTGTGGGTGTTGGTGGGTGGTGGTGGAGTGGGTAGGTTTGTGTGGGTGTTGGTGGGTGGTGGTGGTGGTGGGGGGAGGTGGTGGAGGACGGGGGGTAGGTTTGTGTGGGTGGTGTTGGTGGTGGGGGGAGGTTTGTGTGGGTGTTGGTGGGTGGTGGTGGAGGGGGGTAGGTTTGTGTGGGTGTTGGTGGGTGGTGGTGGTGGGAGGTTTGTGTGGGTGTTGGTGGGTGGGTGGTGGTGGTGGGGGTAGGTTTGTGTGGGTGTTGGTGGGTGGTGGTGGTGGAGGGGGGGGGGGAGGTTTGTGTGGGTGTTGGTGGGAAAGAATGAATGTGGGTGGGTAGGCGAGTCAGCTTGGGTGTTACTGTGGGTGGCGGTAGGGGGGAGGTGAGCATGGGCGTCAGTGTGGGCGGTGATACATGCCCATCGTCACGTGTACTGTACCTGTCCCTTACTTGTAGAGTGGACCTTCAATCTCATCTTTCTATTTTCTCACCAACGACCAGCCCCCCCATCCCCCCCACAGCCCCCCAGCCCCCCCCCCCCCAGCCCCCCCCACTTCCTCCTTACCTTCCTTTATTCTGTGGCTATTTTCATTGTCAGTTTACTAATAAAATCCCGTCCACCATCCCTCAGGGTTTTAACATACGCCATTGTCTGTCATGTTAACACCTATAGTCAAGTTCCAGTTAGTTATACATTATCATTAATCTCCTACATCCCTCGCTCTTATCGTCTCTCTGTTCACTCACAACTATATGTATAAGACACATATCCACCTCATCTTAATCATGTCTCATCGTCTTCTTCGTCCTCAGTATAGAAGCTAGAAAGTTAACAAGAGAAGAGGGAGTGTATACTGCAGCGACAACTAGTGTGTGTGTGTGTGCTCTACTCCCAGGGGTTGAGAGCCAAATGTACTTCATCAGTATTGTCGTACTGATGAGGGACGAATGAGGCGTGGGGTGGGGGGGGGATATGATATTATGTAGCCTTAAATAGTACATAAATATCCTCGTATACTCCAGGACACGATCACTTACCATCTCCAGTCGTATACAATGTTCTTTAAATACTTTCTATGGTACAAAAGGAGAGAGTGTGGCCGACTTGTTATATATATATATATATTGACTTGAACACACACACACACACACACACAATAGCAAAGGAAATATTGAGAATCTACAGAAGAGGCGCGTCACTTTTTTTCAAATAATTAAATGATCTGACAGGTAAATTCAACACATACGCGGGAGAACATCGTCACTGGCATTCATCCTAAGTCCTCAGTGCCAGTGGGAAGTAATTTGTTTATGCTTGAATTAATGTACAAACTCTCTTGACGGCAGCTGTTGACGTTAAGAGCCTAGTTCCTTTGAAGAACGTCATCATGTTGTGCAATAGAGAACGTAAGTTTGGACGATATGTTAGAATCTGGGTCAAACAATCTCGTATGTCCTATCCCAGGTGTCACATGCTGAGATTGTACCATGCTTAACCTAACCTAACCTCACCTTACCTAACCTAACCTAACCTCAACTCATCTCACCTCACCTCACCTAGCCTAGCCTAACCTAACCTAACCTAACCTAACCTAAACAATTGAGCAGCATCTGGAAACTGAATGAAGGAAGATGGCGGTGAACCAATTTTTTTTTTATGTAAAGACGTTTCTGTTGCCATCTTCTTATGAATTCATCCTTGAACAACATTAAAATAACTCTATCTCTATCAATCAACAATTCTTCACAAACCAAAAGTAAAACTATAAGAAAAGGAAAAATTATAAAAAAGTATAAAATAATAAAAAAAATATGAAACGTAAAAAAGAAATATGAAAGTATAAAGAAAGGGAATATAAAAGGCACTATAAACCCAAAGTAAAAGTATAAAAGTATATACAGGTACAATAGGTGGTGTAAGAGAGCCTTGTGGGATCAATACCCGGCCACCAGGAACAGCCACACATATTCCAGACAAGAGGAACAAGATCATCTAACTTTCTCCCTAACCATTAATATTACACACTAACATTAAACCATTGTAATTACAGGTTGGTGAACTGGGTTTTTTTTTTTTTAATTCTATTCTACATAAAATCTAAACCCATGTCTCCGGTTCAGTGATTAAAACAATAAAAATAATATAATCCAGGTAATTGAGATTTTTCCTTTGCTGGATTAAATTCGTTTGATGAGTCACGTTGCAGTTGTTTGCTTATAATTGTATCATTTAATGCATTTGTGTGTTTGTCAACGGTTAAATGACACAGTGAGTTAATTAACCGTGAAATCAACAAGGTATCGTTTCTAAGAACTTGTAAATTAATTATGTCGTTAAATTCAGGGTGTCAATATTTGTGAGTCAGTAATTATCGCGGCTTATTGAATACAATACTCCCGCTTACCTGCACTTTGATGTTAATTAAATTATCGTGCATTGAACTGCTGTCGGGGGGCTAGTGCTGGTGGTGACACGCATGATGATAAAAAAGATGAAAATCTTGACTTATTAGTTACTACAGGAACTTAGTTAACGCCCTCTGGTTAATTAGTAGTAACAAATCAACAAGTTCCCCCCCGTCTATAGTTTGAGGCAGTTATCAGTCCACCTTAACGACAGTCGGCTCTAGACACATTCATTTTCCTGGTCCTGTTCTTGATTAATTTTCTTCTTAGCTTCCCGACATTGGTGGGAGCTTCTCTGTTGATATTTGACCTCACACACACACACACACACACACACACACAGTAGGTTGACTTGTAAATGCCCCTTGTTGTATTAAATAAACCACGCCTCTGTAATGCTCAACGCGCCTCACCTGGCACAGTACACACCTCTCGCTGTTGACCTTTCTTAGTTCTCAAGACACATTCAAGAGGAACACTCACACACTATTTACTGATCTCTAAACACCCCGGACACCTGTTGCACACCACAATTTCTTAGAGTTATTAACATATTATCAATATAAAGTAGAGTATGTGGCAATATTGAGTTAGTGATTCATTGTTTATGTTCATTAATATTTCTTGAAATTGGCCAAATAATTAAAACAATTATAGACTGAGTGACACAGGTAACTCAAGGTAAATTACGAGGAAAACTGGCAACTATATAAAACAATAATAACTTATTAAGAATGTTTTATTAAGGAATAAATATGTTTTTGGTGCTAAAACTTATGATTCTGTCAAGGGATATATATCTGCGTATGGAGTGATATAATATAAAAAATATATATGTCAATTAATATATAAAGTGTGACCTGTAAACACACTCAAGTACGACGTATGAGGAAAGTAAAACTATTTAAAAAAACATTCAGCGGGAGGGAGTGATTACCGTAATGCTGGCGCCACTGTGAGACCTCTCTGTACACAAGCAGTTACCCTCACTC
>CAUDMG010002284.1:1250000-1270000 GCA_958450375.1 Homarus gammarus | reverse complement strand
GATGGACCAGGAATCCGAGTATAATTATTTAAAGAAAGCACCGATTGTCCTGCCGTGTACAATCCTTGGAAAAGACTTGTCGATGATCTTAGATAGCGGCTGTAGCGAAACCGTCCTGAATGCCAGTATTATAAATAAGAAAGACCTGAAGCACATCAAACACGAGATGGTAAATGCATGTAGCAGCACGCATGCTGGCCAATTTAATAAACAAATGGCTATGATTTACTCTCACACTGTCAACTACCGCAGGAGGAAGCTGTGGGCAAGGAGGACTTTTGTCTTAGATGAGTACAGGGCACCCGCTTGTTTTGGTTCCCCCTTCATGCGCGACAATAATATAATTCTTGACCATGAGACTCACAGCTGCCGGGTCACTCCTTACCCGACCAGGATAAGGAGAAAAAGGTATTTGGGAAAATGCCAGGCCCAGCGGGAATACAAAGGAAGGTGAGAGAATAGGTAGACCAGAGAAGAGGTTAAGGAAGGAAGTGAAGTAAGGATGAGGGAACTGGCAGAGCCGTGTGAGGTAACCGGTGAGACCGCACCTGGGTCCAGCACTATTAATTGCCTTTACTTTACCCAACACCATGATTAGCGACCTCATTACCTGTTGACAATGACAGGTTAGTGAGATTATTATTATTATTATTATTATTATTATTATTATTATTATTATTATTCATCATCATCTTTACACCCCCAGGTCCCGAAGTGGGGCAATGACTTGTGCCCGGGTGGGTTATTGCCCGTAAGAACATAAGGGAGGAAAGTGCAGCGGGTCTATTGGTTCGTACTCGGCAGTCCTGTGGGCCGTTTACACCAACCCCTATCGCTTATATAATCTCCCAATTTATATTTGAAGCTATCCAGCGTGTTCGAGTTAATGATGCAGCTTGGTAGCTTGTTCCACTCATCCACTATATTTCCAAGCCATTGTTTCCCTCTCCCGCGCCTAAATCTAAATTTGTCTAATTTAAAATCTTTCCTAGGAGTTCTCTCCCGGCTGGATAGATTGAGTACTTTGTTACATCACCTTTGTTTAACCCTGACTTCCATTTATACACCTCGATTACATCACTGTACGTCTCTCGAAGGCGTGCAAATTACGATGCTTTAACCTGTCTCTGTACTCAAGGTTCCTAATGCCTGGGATTAGTCTTGTCATTTTCCTCTGAATAGTTTCTTGCAATTCTATATCCATTCTGTAGTACGGTGACCAGAACTGAACCGCGTAATCCAAGTGAGGCGTCACACACACACACACACACACACACACACACACACACACACACACACACACACACACGAACTCATGCACGCACACTTGCACGCACGCTCAGTTTGAAAGTTATAACACATGACAGTTGGAATTGGAAAGGGATAAATTCTACTGAATATAAATGAACTATCCAGTATTATAACTATGATCATTGACTCATTTATCCTTCTGTGTATCTCAGGAATACTCGCCAGAAATAGGAAACATTTACCCAACATCCTGTACACGTGTAGAGTTACACTGAAATCCCGGAACAAAGACGTAGGCCTCACGTTATGGTTTGCAGCCATGCTCGAGGGACTGTTGTGTTGAGAGGGATGGCAGTAAGACCTACAGGTGTTCTGAAGATCACCTGTTCATTAATAATTACCTTTACTTTGAATGTTGGCCTTCACTCATTTACCTCTGAAGAGTAACAGAAGGCCCGTGAGTGTCTATGTGTGTGTGTGTGTGTGTGTGTGTGTGTGTGTGTGTGATAGACAGATAGACATAGACAAGAACATTATATAAACACCTTTATATTTTCCCCCACCGAGTTAATATATATATACTTTCTTTTCCTATTTTTACCCTTGAGAACTATCTTGAGAACGGCTTTGGCATCTGTAAAAAAAAAAAAAAAAAATATTAAAGATTGTGTTATCGTTTAGCTCATTAAAACACATCATTAAAAAAATAAATTAATCTTTCACTTCTGATTGAACTCCACCAACGAACCTGGATAACAAGCAATTATTTAGCTTTTCTTTTCAAAGTGTACGGCGTTAGTGGGTGGAAACGCAGCGATGATGTGAGAAAATTCTACGAAGTCTACACATATTGGCTTTTTGAGACTGAATGAATGAAGAAGTCTAAATTAGCCTTAACTTTACAACTATCTGGCGTGGTGAGGTTTAGTCGCATTTTTTTTTTTAAGGTAATCTCGATAATTCAACTGCCAGCGTTATTAAACACTCTTGTCAGTTGTTTAGTAGCTGTAGGGCAGACAGAGTACCACTTATAGAATGGCGGATAACAAAAGAATAACGATAACGATTGATTCACACAACCTGTACATAATACCTGTTTGGGGAGGAGGTGTGGGGTTAGGTTAGGTTAGGTTAGTGTGAATTTGGAACCTAACCGACCTATCGAGAAAAGACGGGAGAATTGAAGAACGGTCATGGACGGAAGAAGAAATAAGAAGGATGGGAGGCTATTAGTTAAAATGTTCCGCTAATTGGTCGATAATAAGGTCGTGTGAGTTAGGTAATCTTCTTGTTACTTCTACTTACCGACACGACGCATTAACTGTTACTCAGGGATGGTCGCTTTTTGTATTTTTATCACGGAGAGAAGACAGACAACGAGACAGAAAGAGACAGAAAGAGACAGATAGATAGACAGACAGAAAGAGACAGATAAATAGATAGACAGATATGTATAAAGAGAAGAGTGAATGAGGACAGACATCATCATCATCATCATTACCGTTTCATGGCTATTTTCCTCGTCTGCGTGGGTTAGTCGTGAT
Source organism: Homarus gammarus (assembly GCA_958450375.1). NCBI lineage: Eukaryota > Metazoa > Arthropoda > Malacostraca > Decapoda > Nephropidae > Homarus > Homarus gammarus. The sequence goes on along the minus strand of CAUDMG010002284.1, from coordinate 1,267,205 downwards.
TACCTTGAGGGCAGCTTTCCTGGCCTCCAGTCTCATGCAGTCTTTGTCGTCTTGCAGTCTCTTATCTCTGAGGCCATTTCTCACAACCTCTCCCCCACGTCATTCTCCTCACCTCTACCTTCAGACTTATACCTCATTGTACTTCACCAATACCCAGCCGCCCTCATAGCTCTGAATAGTGTTTCCTATCATTCAAGAGTCACATTACATATCCACTTTATTATTCTTATTTCAACTTGCTCATGTGGTCTTCTTTAACTGCTCATGTTTTACTGCCATTTAACATACCACTTCTTACACCAGTCGCATATAACTTTCCCTTCGCGCAAAAAAAAAAGGTTATCTCTTCCTAAATTTCTGCCAGTCACTTGTAACTCTTGCAAATGAGTTAGTTTCAGCACCATCTCCAGCAGCGATCATATCAACGGGGTAACAGAACTCACCAATACAATCTAGGGATATATCTCCAATGTCGAGCTTTTTCCAGCCTCTGCCAAGACCACATACAAGATATTTAAAATCAGTAACTTCCTTCAATCTGCTGTTTCATGTCTCTTATGTATGTATCTTCCATACACTCTGTACATTACTACCAACACCTTTCTTACACACAGCACTTAAACTCCTTCCACTGTCCACCACACAGTGTCCCTCGCCCACACAACATATCGTTTTTTGTTAGCCACATTTACTCTTGATTTCATTCCATCCTTCCATATTTTAAATTTTCCCGCTGCCTCTTCACTTCTATCTACCATCAACACTAACCCGTCAGCATATAACTACTCCTAAGGCAGACAAATCCTAAAAAAAAAAAAAAAAAAAAAAAAAAAAAAAAAAAAAAAAAAAAAATTGATGGACCCCCCCCTTACCTTCACCTCACAATACACTCACTTTCCTCGTCATATATTTTCACACAGGCTCCCGAGTCCTTATACAATGCATAGTCACACGAACATGACAGGACACTACACTACACTACACTACACTACACTACCTCACATGGTATCCTGTTAGATGTTCTCTTTAAGTTGACAAACACAAAGCACTGTACATTTTTCTCTTCTACCCTTTAGTATTCATGAAATAAATAAAATAAAATGCTGGTGATGCAAAAGCCAGTCCAATGGTAAATATCCTTGCCTAACTCTGCACATAAATATAATTCCACCATTTTTGAAGACCATTGCTGTTTAAGAATAAAACTAATGCGTTTTGCAGACGATTATTTGTATTGGTAAAAGCTCTCACGTTTTTCTGATCAGTTTCCTCTACCAATGGGAGGAGGTTTAGTGATCAGATTGTCTCCAAATAGCATCACTTTTACTGGGAAATAATAAGAAATTGCCCCCATTATCCTCCATGTTAATAGTATAGTTCTCTAGAAGGGGTTAATGTGCTGTCTCCTGTATCAAATAATCTCTCTCTCTCTCTCTCTCTCTCTCTCTCTCTCTCTCTCTCTCTCTCTCTCTCTCTCTCTCCACTTTAATTGCAGCTCGTTACTGAATTTGCTGCACAATATATTACACAAACATATAAATGGAGACACGGGAACACATTCGCTTTTGTGTCTAGCGACCTTAATACTGTACCTTGGAGTTCTTTAGACTTACTGAGTATTATATGATATTGTTAAAAGCTTGTCACTCTCTCTTTTCCCACACTACACACACTCGCACCACACTCGCACCACACACGCACCACACACGCACCACACACACGCACGCCAAGAGAGAGCGAGGCATACATAATTCACTCAATCATAAAGAGAAAATCATTTATACATTTTCAACACAGTGGCTTTGAAGTCTTGTAAATAAATCCTTTTGTCTCTATCATGTGAATAACCTTTTGTCTATATCATGTAACTATATTGTAAAAAAAATATATATAGTGATGATGTTTGTAAATCTGAATAGTATATATATAGAAGGTTGGTATCTATGGTAGGTTGGTATCTATGGTAGGTTGGTATCTATGGTAGGTTGGTATCTATGGTAGGTTGGTATCTATGGTAGGTTGGTATCTATGGTAGGTTGGTATCTATGGTAGGTTGGTATCTATGGTAGGTTGGTATCTATGGTAGGTTGTTATCTATGGTAGGTTGTTATCTATGGTAGGTTGTTATCTATGGTAGGTTGGTATCTATGGTAGGTTGGTATCTATGGTAGGTTGGTATCTATGGTAGGTTGGTATCTATGGTAGGTAATCGATCATCAGGTTGGCCGAGGGTTGACTTATGAATTTCCTGAACGTCAGAGGAAATTTTGGGGTGTTTCCTTGTATAGTTTTCACTTTTTTGACTCCGGATGCCACAGCTCATCTCCAGACACCAGACAGGAAACTTGACTCTAGTGGATTCGTATAAAAGGAGACCTAGAGTTGGTGCTGTCCTCTGGTGTTGATCTGGGATAATGTTGTTTACACTTCGACATTCAGTATAGAGCAAAATCTGGAAATATATGTTAGATATATTTTAAACACTCTGAAATAAAGAATGGTATCATATTATTCTATTTAAATGAAGCAAATGTGTAATGGTTTCACCTATGTGTTAGTAAGACATTAGAGAACTGCCGTGTACCTAACCTAACCTAACCTAACCCCTCTGAACTGATAAGACCTCACTGGCCGACCCTCCTATCTCACGCTGCCACAAAATAGATTACCTGTTAAGCCATCCTTAATCACTGAGGCTTACAGGTACAACATAATCTCCCGATATCATCATTTACAGAGTTAATTATAAATTTAATATCTAATAAGCTTGGTCGTGGATGGAGTAAATTTATGTTTCTATTTTACCGTAAATTGTTGATAAGAAGCTTAATGTACAGAGACTTTGTACACACTGACCTCTTTTTCTCTTATGTACAGAGCTGCTACTACTGCTGTCTGTCTGTCTGTCTGTCTGTCTGTCTGCGTGCGTTACATGATTAATCAGTTGTAAAATATATATACCAACACCAATGATAAGTTTATAGTACACTCCTGATGCGGTTGTAGTGAAGATTGTAACAGATCAAAGAACAATGTGGTAGGTGGTCAAAGGGATTTACTAATTTTATGGCCTGGTCAATCGAGGTTATTAATTAATGCAGTTACCCGCTTTTGCATTTTGATAAGCCAGTCCCGTCCTCACTATTAACGTGAAGTGGATGTGTTGGGGTGAAGTGGATGTGCTGGGGTGAAGTGGATCTGTTGAGGTGAAGTGGATGTGTTGAGGTGAAGTGGATGTGTTGAAGTGAAGTGGATGTGTTGAGGTGAAGTGGATGTGTTGAGGTGAAGTGGGTGTGTTTAGGTGAAGTGGATGTGTTGAGGTGAAGTGGGTGTGTTGAAGTGAAGTGGGTGTGTTGAGGTGAAGTGGGTTGTGTTGAGGTGAAGTGGATGTGTTGAGGTGAAGTGGATGTGCTGTGATGAAGTGGATGTGTTGAGGTGAAGTGGGTGTGTTTAGGTGAAGTGGATGTGTTGAGGTGAAGTGGATGTGTTGAGGTGAAGTGGATGTGTTGAGGTGAAGTGGATGTGCTGTGATGAAGTGGATGTGTTGAGGTGAAGTGGATGTGTTGGGGTGAAGTGGGTGTGTTGAGGTGAAGTGGATGTGTTGAGGTGAAGTGGATGTGTTGAGGTGAAGTGGATGTGTTGGGGTGAAGTGGATGTGTTGAGGTGAAGTGGAAATGAAGTCTTTATTGATAGCTGACTGGTGGAAACTGACAACGCTGACACTATAAACAGACAGGACGGGTAGTGACAGGAGTCGTCGATATAATACAGCACCTACAGGAGGAATATATAATACATCGTCACTCATTTAGACAGAGGCGTTCTATCCTAATATACCTCACGCCTCTGTCTGTCTTTCTGTCTGTCTGCTTGTCTCTCTGTCTGTTTGCCTGTCTGTCTGTCTGTCTGTCATCTTTAAATAATTCAAACACCATTTAGCTTATTTAGGTCCATTATTATAGGTCTGTTAATCGGTTCTAATCAACTAACTGTATAGATGTGGTCTCCTTTCATCAATAATATGTCCCGTAAATATCGTATAGCCTTTTATTCCCCTTGTGATCAGTGCTGTAATCACCCCTCTTCAACAGGCAGATACTGTTTATAGTCTGGTTATATTGGGAAACATTGTAAGCTACTGTAATGGTCTTTATAAATAAGTCAAATGATTATGTTTTATTTCCAGTACAAAAAAAAAAAAAAATATCATAAAGGAATTCAATATTTTGATTGGTTTGTTTACCCATCTGATGATTGGTTAATATTTCATGACGTATTAGTGAGAGATTTTTATTGGCTGATGATGATGATGACGTATTGTTTACTTGGCTATACTCAGGTACGTTTGTTTCTCCTTCTGAACCACGAAACCCCCACAAGAGATTCAGAACTTATGAATCCGAAGCATTTATGGTACAGAATCTCGGAGAGGGGGGGGGGGGGGTGGGTTCGGGGTTCAGAGGGAGAGGCGAACTGACTTAAGTAGTTGACTTTACTATTTATGAGGTTGCTTGATTGTTTTTCTTATCACCTGAATTGTGAAGTTTCTACAGGTAAGTTTTTCTTTGTGGTGTGGCTGTTTCTCCCTCATTCTATCTCTCTCTCTCTCAGTAGGATGTGAACTTTTAATGGATGAAAGTTGTCTTTTTTTATTCTTGAGACGTAAAGTTTGGTTCATAAAAGCTTTCCTGATCTTTAGAAGTTTCACCTCTTCTTCCCAGTTTATTCCACCTGAAGATTTAACCCTTTGAGGATGATAACTGAACCCTTTTAATGATGATTTAACCCTTTGTGAATGATGATTTAACCCTTTGTGAATGAGGATTTAACCCTTTATTGGTGATTTAACCATTTCATCATATACAAGTTAACGTTTCCATTCCAAATTCCACATTAGAAGTCTGATTAGCTGTCACAAGGCATCATTTTGCCAACTCTCATTAAAAACGACTAAATTATATACATAATTACTAGTGACCTAGCGAACTAGATTACAAGCAAGAGATATAGGTAACAGGTAAGAGATAATAGGTAACAGGTAAGAGATAATAGGTAACAGCTAAGAGATAATAGGTAACAGGTAAGAGATAATAGGTAACAGGTAAGAGATAATAGGTAACAGGTAAGAGATAATAGGTAACAGGTAAGAGATAATAGGTAACAGGTAAGGGATAATAGGTAACAGGTAAGGATATAAATAGCCTTGAGACTTGACTTGTCGTTTTTAGATAAGGATGAGGGAACTATTGATTGGTTTAACCCTTTAAGGACGATGTTTTAACCCTTTAAGGACGATGTTTTTAACCCTTTAAGGACGATGTTTTTAACCCTTTAAGGACGATGTTTTAACCCTTTGAGGACGATGTTTTTAACCCTTTAAGGACGATGTTTTAACCCTTTAAGGACGATGTTTTTAACCCTTTGAGGACGATGTTTTAAACCCTTTGAGGACGATGTTTTTAACCCTTTGAGGACGATGTTTTAACCCTTTAAGGACGATATTTTAACCCTTTGAGGACGATGTTTTAAACCCTTTAAGGACGATGTTTTAAACCCTTTGAGGACGATGTTTTTAACCCTTTGAGGACGATGTTTTAACCCTTTGAGGACGATGTTTTAACCCTTTGAGGACGATGTTTTAACCCTTTGAGGACGATGTTTTAACCCTTTGAGGACGATGTTTTAACCTTTTGACGACGATGTTTTAACCCTTTGAGGACGATGTTTTAACCCTTTAAGGACGATGTTTTAACCCTTTAAGGACGATGTTTTTAACCCTTTAAGGACGATGTTTTTAACCCTTTAAGGACGATGTTTTAACCCTTTAAGGACGATGTTTTAACCCTTTGAGGACGATGTTTTTAACCCTTTAAGGACGATGTTTTAACCCTTTAAGGACGATGTTTTTAACCCTTTAAGGACGATATTTTAACCCTTTAAGGACGATGTTTTAACCCTTTGACGACGATGTTTTAACCCTTTGAGGACGATGTTTTAACCCTCCAGGATTCAAGAGGTTAATGGTTGATGGGAGAAGATCAACCAAACAGACGAAGTTCGCTATGACAATATGACTTTAACCCCTGGCCATAAGGGTATAATAGGTGGCCATAAGGGTATAATAGGTGGCCATAAGGGTATAATAGGTGGCCATAAGGGTATAATAGGTGGCCATAAGGGTATAATAGGTGGCCATAAGGGTATAATAGGTGGCCATAGGGGTATAATAGGTGGCCATAAGGGTATAATAGGTGGCCATAAGGGTATAATAGGTGGCCATAAGGGTATAATAGGTGGCCATAAGGGTATAATAGGTGGCCATAAGGGTATAATAGATGGCCATAAGGGTATAATAGGTGGCCATAAGGGTATAATAGGTGGCCATAAGGGTATAATAGGTGGCCATAAGGGTATAATAGGTGGCCATAAGGGTATAATAGGTAGTCCTCTGGTTAATGCCTCTTGAACTAGATCCTTTGTTTTATGGATGTCCAGTGCGATAGGTGGCGATAGGTGAAGTGGATGTGGTGAGGTGAAGTGGGTGGGTTGAGGTGAAGTGGATGTGTTGAGGTGAAGTGGATGTGGTGAGGTGAAGTGGATGTGTTGAGGTGAAGTGGGTGGGATGAGGTGAAGTGGATGTGTTGAGGTGAAGTGGATGTGGTGAGGTGAAGTGGATGGGTTGAGGTGAAGTGGATGTGGTGAGGTGAAGTGGATGGGTCGAGGTGCAGTGGGTGGGATGAGGTGAAGTGGATGTGTTGAGGTGAAGTGGATGGGTTGAGGTGAAGTGGATGTGTTGAGGTGAAGTGGATGTGTTGAGGTGAAGTGGATAGGTTGAGGTGAAGTGGATGTGTTGAGGTGAAGTGGATGGGTTGAGGTGAAGTGGGTGTGTTGAGGTGAAGTGGATGGGTTGAGGTGTAGTGGATGTGTTGAGGTGAAGTGGATGTGGTGAGGTGAAGTGGGTGGGATGAGGTGAAGTGGATGTGTTGAGGTGAAGTGGGTGGGATGAGGTGAAGTGGATGGGTTGAGGTGAAGTGGGTGGGATGAGGTGAAGTGGGTGGGATGAGGTGAAGTGGATGTGTTGAGGTGAAGTGGATGGGTTGAGGTGAAGTGGATGTGTTGAGGTGAAGTGGATAGGTTGAGGTGAAGTGGATGTGTTGAGGTGAAGTGGGTGTGTTGAGGTGAAGTGGGTGTGTTGAGGTGAAGTGGATGTGGTGAGGTGAAGTGGATGGGTTGAGGTGAAGTGGATGTGTTGAGGTGAAGTGGATGGGTTGAGGTGAAGTGGATGGGTTGAGGTGAAGTGGATGTGTTGAGGTGAAGTGGATAGGTTGAGGTGAAGTGGATGTGTTGAGGTGAAGTGGGTGTGTTGAGGTGAAGTGGATGTGGTGAGGTGAAGTGGATGGGTTGAGGTGAAGTGGATGTGTTGAGGTGAAGTGGATGGGTTGAGGTGAAGTGGATGGGTTGAGGTGTAGTGGGTGGGATGAGGTGAAGTGGATGTGTTGAGGTGAAGTGGATAGGTTGAGGTGAAGTGGATGGGTTGAGGTGAAGTGGATGTGTTGAGGTGAAGTGGATGTGTTGAGGTGAAGTGGGTGGGATGAGGTGAAGTGGAAGTGGTGAAGTGAAGTGGAAATACCAATCTCCAACTTGCACGTTCTCTAAGCTGCATCGGGTAAACACAACAGACTATCTCCTACAATTAGTTCTCTTCCGTGTGGCGACGTAATCAAGTGTTCCAGGAATTAGTTAATCAAGTGTTTCAGGAATGAGTTAATCAAGTGTTCCAGGAATGAGTTAATCAAGTGTTTCAGGAATGAGTTAATCAAGTGTTCCAGGAATGAGTTAATCAAGTGTTTCAGGAATGAGTTAATCAAGTGTTCCAGGAATGAGTTAATCAAGTGTTTCAGGAATGAGTTAATCAAGTGTTCCAGGAATGAGTTAATCAAGTGTTTCAGGAATGAGTTAATCAAGTGTTTCAGGAATGAGTTAATCAAGTGTTCCAGGAATGAGTTAATCAAGTGTTCCAGGAATGAGTCTATATTACTTAAGACCAACAACAACTTAATGGTATCACGAATTACACAAAATAAAACTGAAAAAGTACTGAAAATTTATGCCATTTGGAGCTTCAGTAACGTCCAAAAGTTTATTGAAGTGAAGTGATAATGTAAATAAACCTAAAGAAAATATATATATAAAAATACAGAAAGGGAAATTAGTAAAGATTGTAAGGTAAAGAGGGGAAGAGAGAGAGAAGAATGAACAAAAGAGAAACAGATGATGATAGGAATAGGAGGGGAGAGAGAAGAGAGGGGAGAGAAATGGGAGGGGAGAGAAATGAGGAGGGAGTGAGGTATCAACACCAAGGCTCAGCACCAACACAAACACAGGGGCGTCTTGTTGTTAACGCGGTGGTGTTGGGGGGGGGGGGGGGGGTTGAGGGGAAATGATAACCCCTGAAGACAAGACAGGTAGGACGGATGCCTGTGTGTCTGAAGAGGGAGGAGGGAAAGGGTAGGATTTGGCCCTTCTAGATGAGTGAACAATGGGAGGGATAACAGGATAAAGATTATGGGAAGGGAGGGAGGGAGGGATGATAAAGCAGACGAGAGGGAGGAGACGATAAGGGCTGATACCTGGATGACGAGAAGAGTGTGTAAGGTGGGAGGAAGGGGGTGGTGAGGTGTGTCCAAGTCTCTGTCTTGTATTGGATCAAGAATCATTAAAAGGCATCTAAGTTATGTCTGAACCTAATAGTGAAGACGAAAAAGATGTGAGAAAGTTAGTGATACTGTACTGCCAAGAAGTCTCACCCCTACTACAGTACCTTGGTCGGTGGCTTGTGAAGTATAATATATGTACTGCTCAGACCATATGGGAGTATACAATGTTACGGTGACCTTGTGAAATACGATGAACACAAGAAGTAATAATAATAATAATAATAATAATAATAATAATTAATTGGTATGAAAGAACGCATGAAGAGATTAAGTATGTTCAAGAAGGAACGTTAAGATAAACAGTACTAAAGAAGGGGAGAGACAAAGGGAATAATAACAGCCCACAAGAGAGGCAACAAACAGTGGCTGGCTCTCACTCAGGCTGGCGACCCCCCCAACAGGTGACTGCTAGGTGGATCGTTGTTGCCGCTAACACTGATCATCTTTTCTACCCTGACGTCACCTCCGTCTGGCGGGAGTGAGGAGATAAGTCGAAGATTAAGGGGAGAAGAGGAGGATGATGAGTGGGCTGTGTTTGAGACTTATCAAAATAAACCGTGACAGGAGAAAGTGATTAATATTTTTTTTTTACTAAGTCTCGTTATTTGGGGGAAACGATGTAATGTTTTCTCTCTTGTTGTTTCTTGTTGTTTGTCAAGTATTTCCATAATTTTCGGATACTGTCTTACCCATGTAGACTGAGGGGCTGAGGGCCTTAGGACTAACAACTCTTCTGACAAGACACAATAGGGGGGTAGATCCCTCATTGAGACACTCTAAATATTGAAAGGGATGGAAAACACGAACCCGGGGCATTTTTTCGTGATGTTACGCACCACCAACACGATAGGACATAATCTGAAGCTCGCCAAGTTATCAGGCAGAGGATGATTGACCTTTGGAACATAACTGAACAAGATTCTCGAGAACAATTGAGGTATCCTACACAGGTCACTCGCCTCCTACCCTAGGCCAAGGCCACCTGTAGCTGGAGAGACCATTAAATAAATCATTTACTGTACAGGCAGGTGAATTGTTATGGACGTGGAATCTAGCATCTGTGTCGATAACTATACCAGAAAGAGATTTCCTGAGTTTTTGGCTGCTCCTCTGATGACCAAACAGAAGTGTGTGTGTTGGTGTGCATCTGAGGCTGCTTGGGGGTGATATTTGGCCCAGCACACACACACACACACACACACACACACACACACATGAAGCTGTACAATCATCTGCCTAAAATAAATAAACATGTAGTTGACAGCCATATAGTGTACATTTTTTTTATTTTTATTTGTGCAATGAAAATAAGAATATATGAATAAATAAATATATAGCGAAATATACATATATAGTGTATATTAACATTGCAGTTATTGCTATTATAAGATTTTTATATTAAAATGTAAATATATGCACAAAGCAAACTATAATGTAACACACACACGGTATATATAAGTCATTAATAGTAACTAATGATGGTATGAGGTAGAGAGAAGAAGTGAGGTGAGGAAACTAGTAGAGTAGAGAAACCTGGGGGATAGGGAGGAGGGTGAAGGGTGGAATATGAGGACTAGGGTGCTGGTGACAAGACGAAATCAATGAAATCTCCTCAACTTCTTTTAAAAATTTTCCTTTGTGATTTTTTTTTTTTTACTTTATTTTTATTTTTTCGTTTTGCAGGGATGGATACTCAGATAAACCACCAAGGATATACTTTCCACCACATTACCACAGGGAAATGAACTCATCGCAGCCATACAAGACATAGACAACCAACTGAGAAGAACACCACAGACCTCTCGGCATCGTTTCCCTGGTCTGCTTAAGGTATATATATATAACGTCTTTGTCTATTTAAGAATCTCTACGAATCATTCTCTTCCTAGTGAGTAGAATTGTTTACGAGGAACCATAAATTTCATCACACTCGCAGTTGTTTAGTTTTCTTCATATTTTCTTCTAAACACATTAGTCATGGTATATTTTTTGCTGCCTACGTATTGTTAACTTCTCAGACTTCCCAGCGGCGGGCGGCGGGAATTTCACACACACTTGAAATTTCCCAAGAGGGGCTGTGATATCTGGTTGCGTACTTTTTAGCGAGTGTTTATTTATTTTTTCTAGGGAAGATGTAATAATATGACTCTCTTGCAGCCGACTACTTCACCTTGGTTGGGCTGGGCTGGGCTGGGCTGGGCTGGGCTGGGCTGGGCTGCATCATGATGTAATGGTTTTGGGTGGTAGAGACTCCAAACATAATCTAATTGTTTTAATATGTTATTTTCACTTGTTGGTATAATATTTAATCACACACACACACACACACGCACACACACACACACGCACACACACGCAAAAGAGGGCATGCAAGATTATTCTCTCCTCCTCCTACTCCACATATCAAGAAGCGCTCAACACACTGACCCTTTCGACTCTCACTGACCATCACCACGACCTCATCTGCAAATTTGGTAAGAAGCTTCTACACCATCCCCGACACCGGCTCCTACTACCACCCGAGGTCCCTTGTCCGAGAATTGCTGTTCGACACCACAACCGCATCCAGCCCATACGTGCACGAACTGATCGCTATAAGAACAGCCCAGTCCCAACCATTGTAAAAATTATCAATAACTTGTAATACTGTAACACTGTCACTATGTTGAATTGAACTGTAGTTTGAGCTTTTCCCCATCTAAGTTATTATATGTCTTATTTGTATCACTTATGTTACTTGTATATTATTTGTAATTCGTAACCCATTCCCCAAATATGTAACTGTATATTTTCAGCCTTCTGGCTGCCAAGCTCTTTCAATAAACCGTTAATTATTATTATTATTATTACACACACACACACGCACGCACACACACACGCACACGCACACACACACACACACGCACACACACACACACACGCACACGCACACACACACACACACACACGCACACACACACACACACACACACACACCATAAAGCTGTAACTTGCATCTCATCTTCAGAAGAAATATTTATATACTGCTCCACCAACACGACCCGACAGATTCACTTTAAAATCATAAAATATCATAAATCTAAACGGCTATCTATTTAAATACTGGAAAAGAGAATATTTAGGTCAGGGGATATAGATAAAGTTCTTATAATATCCGAGCCGGATAGGACTCGTAGCAACGGATATAAGTTGGATAAGTTTAGGTTTAGGAGGGAGATAGGAAGGAACTGGTTCACAAATAGGGTGGTGGACGAGTGGAACAAGTTTAGCAACGTTGTAGTAAGTGCTGGAACGCTGGAAAGTTTTAAAAGGAGGCTAGAGAGTGGTAGTAACTCTCGACAGGAGCTGCCATGCACAGGCCAACCGGCCTATTGCAGACTCCTTATTTTCTTATGTTCTTATGTCCTCAGTCATGGGCCGCATTACTGTTTAGGCATTCTTCTGTTGGCCAACCCACCAAAATTTATATCCTACCTAACCCAAAAGTATTGTTAATATTGTATTAGCACGGACAGTGAGGCAGTTTATCGTCACGTCCACCTAACGATATTTTCAGTTTACAATCACAGTCTTTTTCCCATTTGTGAAACAAATTCACCATAATAATTTGGGAAGCAAAACGTTAATGTTTTTTGGCATTTAACAGTAGATGAGTGAAGCAGTCTGTGAACACGTTGACTTTTCGTACAGTTACAGCATGTTCCTTATGAGACACACCCACCAGGATAATATCAATGTTAATCTTAGCGCACGAGGAACTACAATGAAACAACCTACAGGCACATCTACCTCATGCGCCAAGATTAACATTGATATTATCCTGGTGGGCGTGTCTCATAGGTAAAATTCCAATACATTTTTGTATAGTAAAAAGTAATTACTATTGACCTCAGAATATCTCCTATTATCAAGTGCACATGGCGTCAAAATGGCGTCAAAATGCACATGATATTGGTCAGATTTAAGAAATGTTTCTGGGGAGACTTACAGCTTTGCTCACCATGTTCCCCCACCCACAACTTCTTGGACCCTCCTTTTTGATATTCCTGGATCCACCCCTGACATGGGGGGGGTCCGGATCCCCAGAACCCCCCTGGGTCCGCCCCTTCATGTGACCACCGCCCGTGACCCCACTTGGACTTACCCAACCTTAGTTAACTCTCAAGGGACTCACTGCCACATATCAGCTAATTCATCAAACAGACCTCGCCGAACTTGGCCCGTAAACTCACACAAGTTAAAATGTTTATATCGTTGACTTAATTCACTGTTACATTTTCTTAGTTACTTACTCTTAGGTGATGAAACAGTAATGCATTGTGTGTGAAGATTATTCTTTTAATAAATATTGCTTTACTCACCATAAGCAGGCTGCATCTACCTGAATCTCGGGCCTGAATAGAGTTTCTCAATCACTCCGCGGGCCGCACAAAGACAGTGTTCGGGCCGCGGGTTGTTTATGCCTGATTTAGGTGATGATGACGAGAGCGAAGCGGCAGTGGCAGAGTTTATGAGAGAGAGAGAGAGAGAGAGAGAGAGAGAGAGAGAGAGAGAGAGGTTGGGTGGGTAGGTTGGGGTAGCATCAATACACTTCACTTCTTCCTTGGGTCTTTGAAGTGCAAGTCTCTTAGGACAACTGAGTATTGTACTGTGTGGAGGGAAAATACGCTGTTTATATTCTACGTCCCAGACAGTCTTTTGTTTTGATGAGAGATGAGAGTTAAGCTCCCAAACTAAGAAATTTGTATATCCTTATTAGTAAGGATGACTAGTGTGTTTATTGACCTTGAATAATACGTGCTTGTAAACCTTTTAGATATTGAAGTGTAGTAATGCATTAGCACATCAACATAACCCCGATTTGCCCTGATAAAACTTTGAATTCAGACACACGGACACCCATACATGCATCTAATCACACACATATGCAATCCTGTAACCACATATTTACACAAAAAACTCACTCATGCATTACTCATACATACATACATAAAAGCTAGTGACAGGGGGAGGGGGGAAGAGGTTCAGGGGAAGGATAAAGGGAGGATAGAAGTGAATTTTAGGAGGAGAGAATAGGTTAGGTTTGGTTAGGTTAGGTTAGGTTAGGTTACTCTCACAGCCGGGTTATGAAATAAATGAATGTGAGTAAAAACAAACGACCCATGTAAGATAATTCAGGTTTATCTCCGGAATATCAAATTTAAAACCGCAACATTGCTCTTAATACGTTACCGTCCTGCTGGGAACATTGTCCAAGTGGTGAAAAACTTGAACGGAAGCTAAAATACAGTATTCTTAGAATCTAATGCCATCTCATACAAGGTTAAACACGTTAGGAGAGGGAAGAATTGGCACGGCAAAGTACAAACACTTCTAAACGTACGTGTGTGTGTGTGTGCATCCTTGAACCCGAGTTACACGTTGCCATGAATTTCTGTTTCCCTGATGGACAAGTATCGCCACTAAGCTTAAGTGTGCTGTCCCTTGAGACTAAGTTATTCGTCCTCAGACTCTACATGTACGAAAGCATATCAGTGTTTACATTCATTTAAAGAGTAAATAACGATACACATACTACTATCAACTCCGTCAGTGGCTGCTGTTGTCTAAAGAGTGATGGATAGAGACGGGTGTAAGTGGGTGTGTGGACGGGTGTAAGTGGGTGTGTGGACGGGTGTAAGTGGGTGTCTGGTGTGTGGTCTAGCTGCGAGGTTTTGTGGGCTTGGCGTAACTTCAGGGCTATGAGGGCGTGTTGTGTGAGGTCATTGTATAATATGCTGTGTTGATGTGCTGTGTGTGTGTGTGTGTGTGTGTGTGTGTGTGTACTGTGTATGTTCTGTGTGTGTGTGTGTGTGTGTATGTGTGTGTGTGTGTGTGTGTGTACTGTGTTGTGTGGGCGTGTCGTGGCCTCAGAGGGTGTGTGGACGAGTTCCTTCACCACTAATGACTGACTGACTGTGAGAGCGATACATCGTGCCGCCCTCAGCTCTACTATTCGCGTGGATAGTGTGAGGGAGAGACTGAGAGACACAGGGAGAGACTGAGAAACACTGAGAGACAGAGAGAGACACAGGGAGAGACTGAGAGACACAGGGAGAGACTGAGAAACACTGAGAGACAGAGAGAGACAGGGAGAGACTGAGAGAGACGCAGGGAGAGACTGAGAGACACAGGGAGAGACTGAGAGAGACGCAGGGAGAGACTGAGAAACACTGAGAGACAGAGAGAGACACAGGGAGAGACTGAGAAACACTGAGAGACAGAGAGAGACACAGGGAGAGACTGAGAGAGACGCAGGGAGAGACTGAGAAACACTGAGAGACAGAGAGAGACAGGGAGAGACTGAGAGAGACGCAGGGAGAGACTGAGAGACACAGGGAGAGACTGAGAGAGACGCAGGGAGAGACTGAGAAACACTGAGAGACAGAGAGAGACACAGGGAGAGACTGAGAGACACAGGGAGAGACTGAGAAGCACTGAGAGACAGAGAGAGACACAGGGAGAGACTGAGAGAGACGCAGGGAGAGACTGAGAAACACAGGGAGAGACTGAGAGAGACGCAGGGAGAGACTGAGAGACACAGGGAGAGACTGAGAGACACAGGGAGAGACTGAGAGACACAGGGAGAGACTGAGAGAAACACAGGGAGAGACTGAGAAACACTGAGAGACAGAGAGAGACACAGGGAGAGACTGAGAAACACTGAGAGACAGAGAGAGACACAGGGAGAGACTGAGAGAGACGCAGGGAGAGACTGAGAGACACAGGGAGAGACTGAGAAACACTGAGAGACAGAGAGAGACACAGGGAGAGACTGAGAGAGACGCAGGGAGAGACTGAGAGACAGAGACAAATAAAAAAAGAGAGAGAGAGAGAGAGAGAGAGAGAGAGAGAGAGAGAGATTACATACGACACTATCACACAGACTCACGCGTACCCAAAGAGGAAGGTGGGGGGGGGGGGGGGTAGGAAGTGTAGGGTGGTGGAGTGAGAGGGATGGAGTGGGAGGGAAAGGAGTTGAGTGAGAGGGAGGGAGAGAGGGAGTATTAAGACAGAGGCTGGATCACTGTTCAATATTACCAGGTTAAAAAAAAAAATACTTAATATTTGTTTGTAGTTCAGCTCACTCCTCTCCCCCTCCCCTCTCATCCTTCTCCCCTCTCATCCTTCTCCCCCTTCTTCTCCTCCCTCTTTTCTCCTCTTCCCATCTCCCACTCCCCATCCCCTCTTTCATCCCCCTTCCTTCTCCCTCTCCCCTTCCATACATACATACATACATACATACATTGACAGACAAGTAGATAGATAGATAGATAGATAGATAGATAGATAGACTCTTAGGTATTCCTCCATCAGATACAACATCACACCTGTATAATCAAGACTCACCTGGGGACAAAGAGGTGTGGAATTTGGGTCAATTGTATTTACCTGTCCATAATTGGTCGTGTTTCTCATCTCCCCTTCTTCTTTACACTCTTTCTTCCTCTCTTTATCCCTTTACCCCCTTTTTGTCGTTATTATCCCCTATTTTACCTTCTTCTCACATCCCCTCCCTCCCCCCCCAAAAAAAAAATCGTCAACCAAAATATTACCTTATGTTCAACAGGTAGGAATGTATGTTAATTAGTCAACCTGTAAAACTATTACCTAAACAAACAGGTAAATGTTTAATATTGACGTCTGCTTCTGTGAATGTGATCCTTAAAACTCCTATTTACACCTGTACATGAGACCTTTTTTACCTGTCATTAAAATTCTTACCTGCACCTGTCAACACCTGTCAATCACTCTTCATTACGTCAGGTACATTGAATGCCAGCTAATTAACTGTATTTTCTATGTATTTTTCGTTTCGTTGTTGATCTGTAAAAACATATGTATTCTCAACGGCTATACCTTTATCATTTATGTTTCTATAATACTGTATATACTTTTAACAGGAATATTATCTATTTGAATTATTAACGATTATTAACTATTATTTTCTGTTACAGTTTAGTGATGTAGTAATGGACGTGTGTGTGTGTGTGTGTGTGTGTGTGTGTGTGTGTCGGTCGTAAAGTCCTAATTGCTGGCCACCAATGGAATATAAAGGTGATGTTATCCGCTCGACTGAAGGTGAACAACAGTCCTGGTCTGTATATTGATTTCCCTTAAGCTGTCTTTTCCACCTGAGGACCATATACCGGGTCTCGATCAAGGGGACCTAACCTAACCTAACCTAACCTAACCCTCTAGACACTTATATATAGGATCTACTTCCAGAATTTCTACCTTTTTTTCCTTATTGTACTAAACATCTGAGAGAGACACACTGTACAATATCCTCGTAAGTAATTCCATCCTTAACTGTCTTATACAATCGATCTAAGATAAATATATTGTACCCAGTCTTTACACTACCTTCCGATACCGTCTCGTTGGGTTGCACATCCTTCGAGACCTTCTGTCCTCACACTACCGCGCACATCCCTGGCTTCTAGAT
>CAUDMG010002284.1:1222500-1242500 GCA_958450375.1 Homarus gammarus | reverse complement strand
TGAGTGTGTGTGTGTGTGTGTGTGTGTGTGTGTGTATGCGTGTGTTCTGTATACGTTACGTGTTAGTGTGCGTGTGTGTCTGTATTTGTTAGTGCGCTTGTGTCCCTATGTGCGTTTTAGTCTGTGTGTATGTCTGCGTTTGTGTCTGTATGCGAGTCTCGGTGCATGTATGTATGTGTATATCTCTATGCGCGCGTACCAGTGTGTGTCTGTGTGTGTGTGTGTGTGTGTGTGTGTGTGTCAGTATAATTATGTCAACAAAATACCTTAAAGACCAACGAAATTGTATTAATTAAATCTGACGGCTGAGTGTTGGCTTAAAGTAAGAATATTTCCCCCATAAGATAAAGGATTACACTGAGTTTACCTAAGTGTAGCCGTAACCTGTAAGTCGGTGGGGTAATGCGAGCTGTAGCCACACCTGCCCTGCCTCCTCTTATTAAAGTTGATCGCCAGCCTTGGGAGGGAGAGACGGGGAGGGGGGGGGTGATGGAGGGAGGGAAGGGGGTGAAAGGGAAGGAAGGGGAGTGAGGGGGAGGGAGGGAAGGAGGTTCTCAGTGGGAAGAGTCAAGTGCAGGTGATCTAAAACCTGGAGTAGTTTACATTTTTGTGTGAATGTTTGTCTATTCTTCCTCGTCAGGTTGAGAACATGATGTGTACTTTCCTTGACCTTCGTGTTGTTGTCTTATAAATGTCGTTTACCATATCATAAGGTAACGAAATGATACCTGAAGTATGTCAGGTAAGGTCGGGGTTTCTATGACACTATTCATTTTTATGCTTTATAATAATCTGTATGGTGATCGTCTACGGCCAATCAGAACTTTCCACCAAAAGATGTTACAGCCAATGGTGTCTAATGGTCAAAACCTGTCAATTCAGTTTTAATGTTACCTCATTACTCATGATTTGTGGATTATAAGTGAGGTGACAAATGCAGCCTTGTATCATATATATTGGTAACAGCATTTACTACACACTTATCTGATAATTAAAAAGATGTATACATATTATCTCTCAATATATAACAGTTTAGAACAATAAAACTTCGTATGGGCAAATACTTAGGTGTATCGGGTCTGAAGGTGACAGTGCCCAGCCTCCCAGGACAAATGGAGTACAGACGACACGCGGCGTCATTGTGCGGTTTCAACATAACCACTACCATCAACACTGCTTGTCTCCCCTCACTACTTTAACTTAACCAGTCAACTCTGTGTTCATATCAACTAGTTTTCCGTATTGCCTTTATCATAACACCAACATATGTCATCATAAATTCCACAGTTACCATTGGACCAGTTCGGGACACAAAGGTAATTCTTTAAAGTTATACCAATGAGGTAATTATCCTTATCTAGTATAGCATATATACAAAGAATCTTATACCACATTGATGGTTGTTATCGCCATCACTGGTCGTCTACAAGAAGTTTCCAGCTGCCAGACTTTATCACGTTGCTGCTGGTGATGTCCACGAGACGTTGTTGTTGACGCTCCCGTAAGTGGCAACATTCTCAGCTGCTCCAGGGAGACTCTTGTGTCTGGTGTAACGTTTCTCTCCTCCTCTTCCTCCTCCAGACAGTTTTCTATAAATCTCTCCACTAGAATAACAAAATAAACAAAATCCTACCACCTCTTTTTTTTTTTTTCCTTGAATTTATTATTATTAGTATACACCAACTAACGTATACGTGGGATTTCCTCATTGTACTTAACTAACCACAATGAAAATTCCACTTTGAAGGTTACTGTACAACACTGTCGTAACTGTGTAATGTTTTGGTTCCAGGGAAAAAAATAAAATATTAGTTACGCCTCAGTTTCATTTATCGGGATTGTAGATCAGTTAGGTTAGGTTAGGTTAGGTTAGGTTAGACGGAAGTATAGTATAGTTCTTTGTATATATCTATTTATTCACCTACAGTATATTGGTGAGCCTAGAGTGCGCGATTAAAGATGATAGATGCCAAGGCGCGGTTAGAAAAAAAAAACTATCAACACAAAGAGATGAATTGAACTGAAACACGAAAACATACGAGAAATTTACCTCTTATATCTTTAAAACCTAAGCTGGGGTGACGGACTAGACTATAGAGAATAAAAAAAAGTAAAAAAAATAAATCGGAAATGTAGAAACACGTGATCATGTTTGTGTCGGACGGATGAAGAGAGATGAAGTCGGATAGTGTGGCAGCGCTACCGACCCACCCGACACTGAGAGAGGAAGGAGGGTGTGGATGGGTAGATGGATGAAAGTGGATCTAGCACAGACTATAAGAGGTTTGCCCTTAAGGTGTGTGTGTTTGGTGTGATATCAGTTGGTTAGGTTAAGTTAGGTTAGGTTAGCGTTTAGGATATTGAATCATATGGTGAAATAATCTAGGGTGTCTAATCTTCACGTGATCTTTAGCTAATTTACCTAAGAGTCTTGTTGTAAAGTTCTGAAGAAAATTAAACATGGAATCCATAACCTGTTTTGGGATCACTTAACCTACAGCAGCCTCTCTTATCACCTCACGCCTCCTCAGGACACAGATAACACGCAGATAACACACTTCACCGTCAGGACACAGATAACACGCAGATAACACACCTCACCGTCAGGACACAGATAACACGCAGATAACACACTTCACCGTCAGGACACAGATAACACGCAGATAACACACTTCACCGTCAGGACAGAGATAACACGCAGATAACACACCTCACCGTCAGGACACAGATAACACGCAGATAACACACTTCACCGTCAGGACAGAGATAACACGCAGATAACACACTTCACCGTCAGGACACAGATAACACGCAGATAACACACCTCACCGTCAGGACACAGATAACACGCAGATAACACACTTCACCGTCAGGACACAGATAACACGCAGATAACACACTTCACCGTCAGGACACAGATAACACGCAGATAACACACTTCACCGTCAGGACACAGATAACACGGAGACCAACAGAGGTATGATAGGGTCGTCCTTACGTTATGACGACAGGGTAAACAGAACTCACTCATGTGTTAAGGATCTGTCTCTGTTGTGCCTGTTGTCGTGTCGTGTTTGTTGTTGTCGTGTTGTGTTTGTTGTTGTCGTGTCGTGTTTGTTGTTGTCGTGTCGTGTTTGTTGTTGTCGTGTCGTGTTTGTTGTTGTCGTGTCGTGTTTGTTGTTGTCGTGTTGTGTTTGTTGTTGTCGTGTTTGTTGTTGTCGTGTTTGTTAGACCATCGTGAGCCAACCGTTCAGACAGTCAAACATACTTATTAATGATTTTTTTTTTTTTTAGAATTCCCATACACGTATTTATACAGACACACGTGATACGCACACATAAATAATCTACAGAGTACTTTCATACACTCAGACACAGAAATACTCACATAAACAGCCTTGACAGACATCTAAACGTACACACAGGCATGGGTTCACATACATACCCACACAAGATATGTTCCTCTAGATGAATAATTAAGAAATATGTAGTTTGTATGTAACGACGAACGATGTAAATACGAAAAAATCCACACTACAGTATTATTGAATAGCTTCATTATATACCTAACCCCAAGTTAATTTAGATAAAGTAGAAGATACGACGTTTATCATAGTATATCGTATTAAAACATCAGTTGGTTTATACAGTTTAACTTGATGATTAACTTTAGAGCGGGTTTATATACTGTATATATTTTTATAGTATGTACACACACACACACACACACACACACACACACACACCATTTTATTCCAGGAAAAGACCGAGTTGACTGACCGTAATTAACACCACTTGATTCATATCCCTCTTTCAGGAACTTCTCTCGTAATTGTGAGTCAGGAACTGTGAGCAGGAATGTAAACATGTAAACAAAAGCCTAATAAGGGAGAAAAAAATAGATTTACGGGTAGTTAGAAATAAGTGGGACAACTCTGAATGGAGGAGTGAACGAACCTGAGAATACTTGCCGGTAAATAGTAGTGGAGTTGGTCCTCTCTCTCGCCAGAGGTCACTAGCTGCTGGCGGTCCTGGCTGGAGGAGTCACTAGCTGTTGGCGGTCCTGGCTGTAGGAGTCACTAGCTGCTGGCGGTCCTGGTTGGAGGAGTCACTAGCTGTAGGCGTCCTGGCTGTAGGAGTCACTAGCTGCTGGCGGTCCTGGCTGGAGGAGTCACTAGCTGCTGGCGGTCCTGGCTGTAGGAGTCACTAGCTGCTGGCGGTCCTGGTTGGAGGAGTCACTAGCTGTAGGCGTCCTGGCTGTAGGAGTCACTAGCTGCTGGCGGTCCTGGCTGGAGGAGTCACTAGCTGTAGGAGTCCTGGCTGTAGGAGTCACTAGCTGTAGGCGTCCTGGCTGTAGGAGTCACTAGCTGTAGGCGTCTTGGCTGTAGGAGTCACTAGCTGCAGGCGTCCTGGCTGGAGGAGTCACTAGCTGTAGGCGTCTTGGCTGTAGGAGTCACTAGCTGCTGGCGGTCCTGGCTGGAGGAGTCACTAGTTGCTGGCGGTCCTGGCTGGAGGAGTCACTAGCTGTAGGCGTCTTGGCTGTAGGAGTCACTAGCTGCTGGCGGTCCTGGCTGGAGGAGTCACTAGCTGCTGGCGGTCCTGGTTGGAGGAGTCACTAGCTGTAGGCGTCCTGGCTGTAGGAGTCACTAGCTGCTGGCGGTCCTGGCTGGAGGAGTCACTAGCTGTAGGCGTCCTGGCTGTAGGAGTCACTAGCTGTAGGCGTCCTGGCTGTAGGAGTCACTAGCTGTAGGCGTCTTGGCTGTAGGAGTCACTAGCTGCAGGCGTCCTGGCTGGAGGAGTCACTAGCTGTAGGCGTCTTGGCTGTAGGAGTCACTAGCTGCTGGCGGTCCTGGCTGGAGGAGTCACTAGTTGCTGGCGGTCCTGGCTGGAGGAGTCACTAGCTGTAGGCGTCTTGGCTGTAGGAGTCACTAGCTGCTGGCGGTCCTGGCTGGAGGAGTCACTAGCTGCTGGCGGTCCTGGCTGGAGGAGTCACTAGCTGCTGGCGGTCCTGGCTGGAGGAGTCACTAGCTGCTGGCGGTCCTGGCTGGAGGAGTCACTAGCTGCTGGCGGTCCTGGCTGTAGGAGTCACTAGCTGCTGGCGGTCCTGGCTGGAGGAGTCACTAGCTGTAGGCGTCCTGGCTGTAGGAGATAAGTAAGACCTGTTAACATCCTTGATCTACAGGAAACACCAAGGAACCGAAACAATCAAGTGAAATATCCTCATGAGCTCTTGAGTACACATCACTTTAACATTTCCTGATAACTTGACCTTTTTCCTTTCTCTTCATCAACTACCCAGCACGAGGAGGGAAATGAGACAAAAAACCCCGTCGTCAAATCACTTCACCAACGCGACTCACCTTACTAAACACTGAAAACCTCTAAAACCTCTCAAAATCAAACTGTTTTAGCTTGTTGGAGGCCACATGAGGTAACCAAAACACGGCAGGGATTACAAGTACAGACAGCTTGTGCACATGAGGTTACAAATTGAAACCGTTCCCAGCCAGAATAAATATTGATACATAGTGAAGAGTAATAACAACAGTAATGATACGACTGGTGGAGGAAACCTTTGTAAGATGGCTTATTAACAGGGAATGTTGTCTAGTGGTTGCCCCTTCAGGTAGACTAACTATAAATGAATTACAGGTAAGGTGTAATTAGGTACAGTAATCTAATAAAAGACTGATTCTTTATATTTATCAAGAATAGATTTCATAAACAATGTCATTTATTAGAAATCATTATACAAAATCAGGTATATTTATAATTCATTGTTATAAATACTGCACATATTCGTGACCACCCCAAGACCTATCATTGTGTGGCTATCGTCATCAAGACCTCAGTGTGGCTATCGTCATCAAGACCTCAGTGTAGCTATCGTCATCAAGACCTCAGTGTAGCTATCGTCATCAAGACCTCACTTTAACTAACATCATTAAAGGTTAAAAATAAGATACTCACGTTACGGTTCATTAAGGCTGTATATATATTTCTGACCTCACAATATTTTCTAACTTAAAATATGAAAAACAGGTGGCTGGTGCACGTGAGGCGACTAATGTTATTAAGCTTCAACAAGAACTAAAAGCTCCCTCTGTACACAAGTCCTTCTGTCATTATACAAAGGAGATAAAAACCATTCATTTTCAGATTTGAGGAACATTATTTTTTTTTTTTGGAGGGGGGGAGGAGTAGGGGGTAGGGTAGGGGAGGGGATTGAGGGCTAGGGAGGGAGTTAGGGGTGGTGTGGGAGAGAAATAGGTTGAGAGGTAGGGAGGTAGGGGGTAGGAAATGGGATAGAGGGGTTGGGAGGGCGTTAAGAGAGAGACGTTTGACTGCAATGATGAAGGTATTCAATCCTTCATCCATTACTGAGAATTGGAGGAATTTAATATCAAGTCTTGTAATTTGTATGTGACATTTTAGCCTCAGGGTGCCATGTTAATTTCGAGAACTACATACTGTGTGTCGTCTGGCAGTTGTAAAGGTGAATTAGAATCTGCCTTTTGGTTAACTGAGGTTGAGTCGTGACCCCCAGCGTGGTGAGGCCTTTATTAACACACAAGAGTCGGTTTAGGTAGTGAATGACACAGACGATATATGCCGCCCACACATACGAACAACTGCACGTGATGATAAGGATAGGGGGCAAAGATGAGGGATGGAGGAGAGGGAGAAGAGGGAGAAACTTCAGATTAAATGGAAAGATCTTTTTTTATTTATACATATGATTTGTGTATGGAAGGGGAGGGGGTGGGGGTGAAGGAAACATTAAACAGGTGTGGAAAGAGACACGTGTAACAGCGGCAATATTTCCTGTATGTAAAAAAAAAAGCAAATTTGTCAAAAATATTGTCATTGTTGTTGCTTTTGTTGTGAGTGTTTTAGCTCAGGCAAGATTGTTAAGTACAATTCACGGAGCCTCAGTTTCAACAACAATTAACAAAAGTGAGTCCAGTCGGTAACCTAAGTTCGCTCGTTCGTGTTTCCTCTGGACGTGGACGGGTGTGATCATCTCGGCCACTTACATTTGGTTATTGTTCTTCAGTGTTGAAGGAATTTCACCAACCTTTTACAGATTGTTTTTAAAAGTGGAAAAATCCCGAAATTGTTTAAGATATATTTTCTGACAATGCTTATTTACAAATCGTTCAGATAAATATATAAAAATAACCACACACAGATATTGACGTTTCTCCCAGCTTGAGTCCCGACACCACAAGGCCACTGGGGGAAGCTTCACCGGCTGGTCATAACACTAGACAAACTTTACCCAAGAGGACACACCTAAAAATAACTCCATCTTTCTCCTTCAGAGGCAATAGTTCGGCTTGACTTTATTGTCTTAACGTTTCACCATAATTGACAACGATTGATTTTCTGAGTCTGAGTGAGGCAGCGATAGAAGATAATTGATTTGACTGTTTGTATGATACTGTGATAACTGAATTTCTCTTGTCTGAATGAGGAGTAAATTAGTTTCCTGTGTTGGGAGAAGGATTGATTACGCTTCCTGTTTCTTAAGATACATGGTATAGCTGGAGCCCTAGACATGAAGGTTCGTCAAAAGGCAGTGTAGACTATAACCTTCCAGCCGGCACTGCACTCGATCCTCTTCACTTTCCTCAGCTGTAAAGTTAGTTGCACCAGTTACCCGTAAGACAGAAAGTGATCACTGACTCCACTCGGTTGCCACAGCTCATTAATGATGTTTATAGGTGTGAGGAGGAAATGATTGCTGGAGTAGAGGGGAGACTGCAAGTTGTGGGGCGGGAAGAGGGTAGAGAAGAGGTAAGGTGAAGGAGAAAGCAAAACACCGAAGGAAGAAAGTAAGGAAGAAAGTAAGGAAGCTCAAACCAAGTATCATCATTACTACAGGTACGAACTGCTAGCTTCCGAGGGGTGACAAGTACAGTACATAGGCGGAGGAATAGACTGGTTTGAGGAGAGAGAGCCGGTCTTCACCCCGTCGTAAGAACCTGTTAGATATCCCCCCTTGTTATACCAACCATCCCTCTCCCTCCTCCTCATCCTTCTCCTCCCAATCCTTCTTCCCCCCTTCCTCCCCCTCCCCCCTTCCCCTTCCCCCTCCTCCTCATCTTCCCATTCCAACTAACCTCCTTTACAAATCAGAAAATCAATCTTCCTTCACTGCACGAGACAGCCTCCTCGCTGGGGTGTGAAATATACTGTATATATGATAGAATGTTTTTTTTTATCAACTGTAACTAAACACACACACACACGCGCGCGCACACACACACACACACACACCACTGATATCCAGGACCAGCTATCACTATCACAAGTTGTGACCTTCCCCACACACGGTCAAAATACCCTGGACCTTATCTTAACTGACTTAGCGGACCAGTACCAACCACCTCAACCAATGCCTCCTATCGGGTGTAGCACACACTTATCAGTGCTCTGGTCCCCAGCTGCCACTCCCACTCAAGTACAGAGACCCTACATCAAGACCTACAGGCCGATTACTGACTCTGCAGTGCGCCTCTTCGGGCAGTGGATAGTTCACCATCCCTGGACTGAAGTACTTAGCGTGGATGACGTGGAAACCAAATGGATAAATTATACCAACACCACCACGCAAGCTCACCACCACTTCTTCCCCGAGAAGTCCGTCAGATCTCACCCAGCTGACTTGCCCTGGATCACACCTCGGATCAAAAGACTTATGCAACAGAGAGACAGAGCCTTTCATCTCAATGACCACATCCGCTACAGGTCCCTTCGCAACCGAGTCATCCGCGAAATACGCACTGCAAAGAAGTCCCACTACCCAACCAAATTACAACACCTGAAACAGACCAACATCAGTCAATGGTATGGTAAGCTTAAAGAACTCTGTGGACTAAACAATAAGACACACCCCCTCCCCTTCCTTAGCCATCTCACTAGTGTTGACGCAGCTGAGCAAACAAATAACCATTTCGCTACTATATGCCAGACGCTCCCACGGCTTGACACAACCACTCTCCCTGCTTACCTACCAGCCTCCCTTCCCACTGACTTAGTAGAAGAATTTGACGTAGCAAAACGCCTGGACAAACTAAAATTAAAACGCTCTACCACCCCCATTGACTTACCAATGAAACTCTTCAAGGAGTTCTCCCCGGAGCTTGCTAAACCCCTCTGCTCCATCATCAATGCTTCTCTCAGTCAAGCCAGATGCCCAGCTGACTGGAAGACCTCTTATGTATCACCAGTGCCCAAGTCAACCAGCCCACAATCCTTAAATCAGCTACGACCTATTGCAATCACCCCAATACCCAGCCTAATCTGTGAAAGTTTTGTGTTCGACTGGGCTTATGCTGATATTGCAGGAGTCGTAGACCCTCAGCAATTTGGCAACATGAAAACTTCCTCCACCACTCACTGTCTTGTCAGCTTTCTCGATTACATATACCGCCATCTCGAGAAACGAAAAACGTCTGTAGCTGTCGCCTTCATTGATTTCACTAAAGCGTTCGACCTAGTCGACCACAATATAATCATCAACAAAGCTATTGACCTCGGGCTTCGAAGAAGCCTCATACCATGGCTTACAGACTTCCTCAGTGACCGACGCCAAGCTGTACGCTTCCGAGGGGCTGTCTCCACCTTTCAGTCACTCACCTGTGGCGTCCCCCAAGGCACCAAGATGGGACCACTCTGCTTCCTTATGCTCATCAATGATGCCCTAAGAGAAACCCCTGCTCGCTGGAAATATGTCGACGACTCCACCATTGGGATCAGCGTCAACAATTCTGCTCCCAACTATACCGCCCTTCAGGATTTATTGAACAGTCTCCAAAACTGGGCTACCAACAACCATGTCACCATCAACCATACCAAGACCATGGTTATGCACATCAACCTCTCCTCCGACATTGTCCCACCTCCTTCCATTACTCTAGGTCCGAACACACTCCAGGTCGTAGATTCCACGAAGCTCCTCGGCGTCACCATAGACAACAAACTAAATTGGAAACCACACGTCAATGAAGTTGTCAAATCCTCCAGTTTCCGTCTCCACCTCCTCCGCCGACTCAAGTCCCTCGGAGTTCCTGCACACGAGCTCCTCAGTGTTTACACAACATTCATACTTCCCAAGCTCACCTATGCCTCCCCCACCTGGTCTTCCTCCCTAAATGCCACACAACGTAAACACCTAGAAAAAGTGCAAAAGAGGGCATGCAAGATTATTCTCTCCTCCTCCTACTCCACATATCAAGAAGCGCTCAACACACTGACCCTTTCGACTCTCACTGACCATCACCACGACCTCATCTGCAAATTTGGTAAGAAGCTTCTACACCATCCCCGACACCGGCTCCTACTACCACCCGAGGTCCCTTGTCCGAGAATTGCTGTTCGACACCACAACCGCATCCAGCCCATACGTGCACGAACTAATCGCTATAAGAACAGCCCAGTCCCAACCATTGTAAAAATTATCAATAACTTGTAATACTGTAACACTGTCACTATGTTGAATTGAACTGTAGTTTGAGCTTTTCCCCATCTAAGTTGTTATATGTCTTATTTGTGTCACTTATGTTACTTGTATATTATTTGTAATTCGTAACCCACTCCCCAAATATGTAACTGTATATTTTCAGCCTTCTGGCTGCCAAGCTCTTTCAATAAACCGTTAATTATTATTATTATTATTATTATTACACACACACACACACACGCACACACACACACACACACACACATGTCAACATTAAAACATGCATTTCCGTTAATTAGTTGCTTTTTGGGTTATAATTTGGGTGTTTATGATATATGATGATTTTTGTTTTCATGATATAAAGGTCAATGTGTTTAGATAAAGTAAAGATAATATTGATATGATTAAAACAGTGATAGTGATGTGTTATCTTAGTTCAAAACAATGTTTATTAATAACTATGTCAAAGGAATATATTGTTTACATATACGACCTTATTAGAATTTTAAATGATAACCTAACCTAACCTAACCTAACCTAACCTAAACATAACATAACATAACATAACCTGATGATACAACTCTAGGTCTCATTGATGATAACGTGGGTACAGACAGGTGTAGTGATGATCTGGGGTGTAGGGGAAGAGAAGTAGTGAAGATGTTATTGATTCACGAGTTCAGGGGTGATCACTCTGCCTCGTAATTGATATCATAGTGGAAAGTTTGACAAGAGAAACCATAAGAAGAGAATTCGTTAGATTTTATGGGTATGGATTGCTGTTCCGCCTTTCCTGGACCAAGTGGATTCATAACAGCTGTGTGTCTGTGGTTGGCTCAGTCCATAAGCCACACGGGAAGACTGTGGCTGTTACTTCATGTACAGTATATCGTCAGCAAACTATAAACTAGTATTTCTTATATTTTTTGTTGTTTTAAATCTGTTTTATGACTACTGTTTATAATGACACTGAATAAAATGGGTCTGAGGTGACCTTAAGAACATTACTTGGTGTTGTTGTGAAGAAATAATTGTTTAAGATTACACCAAGCTTTAATATTCGTCTCTGTGTTCAAGTACAAAGTCATAACTCTGCTGACTGTAAGGAAAACTCTCTGGGTAGCTGCCAGACTCCTGCTGGCTTCCCTGCCTGCAGTTTATCGCCGACCTTGACCGTCTTACCAATGTTTTTACTCCTATAGCCTCAGACCGCTTTGCTCTCCGTACAGACCTATTCACGGTATTGGTCTCTCAATTATATGTTTTTTTTTTATCATAATTTAATTTTGATCTCACATTAGAGATTTGTGTATAAAGTCGCCAGGCATGATCAGCTCCACCTGTTGGGACCCTCACGGCAACTATACCAGGCGCCGTGTTGTTTAACTAGTGCTGAAAATCATAACTGAACCAGAGGACTCACAGGGATCACTCCACACACACACACACACACACACACACTGCATTTGATACCTGTAGTAGGGAAACAATAAAAGACAATTAAGATTTTCGTAGTTTATTATGAATATAAACGACATACAAATATCATAAACAGATGTATGGGTGAGAGGATGAGCGCCCGCCGCCTCCAGACCACAGCTGCTGGCAGGGATAAGTGACGTAATGTTCTCTATCCTCTTACTTTACTTGTTTCCACTGTTATACCTTGACGAAACAAACGCGAACGAGTAGTAGTAGTCGTAGTAGTAGTCGTAGTAGTAGTAGTGACGAAGGTGTGGCTATAAGTGGAGGTTGAAGGCCACGTAAGTAGTAGTAGTAGTAGTAGTAGTTTGCTTTTTATTCGTCTCTGGTGACAAGAGAATATCTTCTCCGTCAGTAAGTTAGTCGTAAAGTCACGTATAAAAACTTCTCTCATGTTTCAAACTTTCGATCTTTCAAATTGTGTTCTAGGTGAAGTATCTAATCATCACAGACGCTCTTCCTAAGTTAGATTAAGTCAGTGGAACATTTAAGATCAAGTGAGACAAGTAGTAGAAATAGTAGTAGTAGTAGTAGTAGTTGTAGTAGTAGTAGTAGTAGTAGTAGTAGTAGTAGTAGTTGTAGTAGTAGTAGTAGTAGTAGTAGAAGTTGTAGTAGTAGTAGTAATGTTTCTGGCATAAATTTGTGGGGAAATTTTCTCTATTTGTAGATTCATCTCAATGTGACTCAAAAAATGTAAAACCACCGAGAGAAATAAAATATCAAGTAATATTAAATGTATTTGGTGATGCCGTCTGTGAGTGAATGATGGAGCCATGTGTGGAGTGAATGAGAACTGGGGAAGGTACTACATCTGAAGTGCTTCTTTAAGGACACTTCAGATAAAGTAGTAGTAGTAGTAGTAGTTGTTGTTGTTGTTGATGTATTAGTAGTAGTAGTAGTAAGTAGTAGTAGTAGGTGAAGACGTGTGTTGTGGTGTTCACACTGGTCGAGTCTACCAAGAAGCGTTTCTTAGTGGCTCCTTGGCACAACAACAGTCAATATTACTTTTCTAACATATGAGGTCTATTTTATACACATAATTTGTCAACTAATGAACGAGTATATCTAACACACGGGCTCGTTCATGTGAGAGTGTTAGTTAAACATTGATCTCCAGCTTCCACTATGTTCGGTCACCTTATGTAGGAATAAACGTGGTGTGTGTGTGTGTGTGTGTGTGTGTGTGTGTGTGTGTGTGTGTGTGTGTGTGTGTGTGGCTCTCAGGATGACACACCTCAGTAGGCCTATATTCTCGCCTTAAGCTGAACTGGTACAGAGAGTTTCACAACATATACAAAATATATATTGATGACATGAGGTATATTTACCAACAATCTATAATTCTCTTCACATAAATATCACAAACTCATAATGGATAGCTTACACGGAACATGAGACGCTAAAATGAATGTTATACTAGGAAAAATAAAATATATATTATGTGCTAAAACGCAACGAAAGATTTAAACACCATATTGTACATGATGGGAGACTTATATCTCTCTTAGGAAAATAGTTTATCGAAGCCGAGCCAACCACCCAAGTACAGGGGAAAAAATGATCCCTAAAAAAATCTTCGCTTACCACAATATACTCAAGTTTTTTTCTTCACTGCATTAAGGAAAGTCGTTACGGTTATTATTACCCAAACAGGACACATTATTCTTTAGTTCACTCACAACGATGGGTTTTTTTCTGCACCGAACGTCACCAAACATTAACCATCTCCTTCACACATTACGTTGAGAATAGTGTGTTAATGATACATCACTTTAGACGTTCTATAGTCAACACTGTCACACACAACCTCGTGAGCTACATGTACAGTACAGTCGGCGTTCACAACAATCAGCAGGTCACTTTGCACAGGTGGATGACGCCACTGGGAGACGTTCCCATCACTCAACTGTGGAGTACCCTCAGCGTCTCATCAGTTGACGCCCTTAGTGGAGGACTTCCCCAACAGTAAACACTGTCAGCATCTCCATGGAGACGCTGCGACCACCTCCAGGTAGGATGTGCCAAAAGTTTCACAGGGAGTCGACCCGTGAGTCTCACTCCTTGACCTCACCAGACAACACCTCGAGGGATTCACTGGATAACACAGGACACCTCTCGCCGGGGCTTCTTGTCCGAGAAGGTGTCTATGCCGTTGAAGTGTAGGCTGGTCTTGGCCCGCAGGATGAGCAGGTCGGTGCGGATAGATGGCCTGCGGACGTTAGGTGCTACCATGCCATACGCCTCGCTCAGCCGCCTGCGGATGGAGAGGCCTCGGTGTCGCGACCCACTGCTGCTGCCGCACTCTTGCCTGCGGAAAAGACAGAGGATGGAGGATTAATTACCGAGACAGAAATAAACTAAGAGTTCCCGTCTCCCCACGACATTGGAGACGGTTAATGAGAGAGGAACTGGGACTGAAACGAGATCGTAAGTGTGTAGAGGAGTCTCGTACACCACAGTAGGTGAGTCAATGAGTGAGTCAATGAGTGAAAGGTTAAGTGGATTGTTAAGCAAACGGATGAGAGAGAGAGAGAGAGAGAGAGAGAGAGAGAGAGAGAGGGGCAAGTTGTCAATGTTACCACCACCACCACCACACATAAACCCCCCCTAACCTTGCCTCCATCATCATACTGCGTCACTTGGTCATGAGGACACGACACTCGCGACCTTCCAATCACGAACCGTCAGACAAACACGGCGAGCTGGCGACCAAAAATAGCCCCAGGGTTGTTGGCCAAGGCTCTCCAAAGATTATTGTTATTTTAGAGGGTCTCATCTTTGTAACTGAGGACACGTTGTATGCGTAGGTAACGAGGAAAATAAGAGAGAGATTGAAGGTAAATGAGTTATTTATGTTTTGTTTTAATCTCTCTTCCTTTTATATCATTTAATTTTTATTTGTATTTCTTTTTATCATTATTATTTAACTGATCCTCTCTCTGTGTGTCATGATAACTCGGGAATAAAGCGCCGTAGTTGGTTGGGATTTGTTTGGCTAAATGTCTCGATAGAAGTTCACATCACCATATGCCGCATGGATCGATAGAAATACTCTCACTTTATTGGACAGTCATCTAGTAAAGTCCATTCACCTCACCCTATGAACCAGCACGAACCCCGAGAGATTCAGACACATGAATCCGAAGCATTTATGGTATAGAATAATGTGTCATTCTCCTGCTTCGGGTTCACAAGTCTGAATCTCTGGGGTTCGTGGTTCATACGGAAGAGGCAAACGGACTTTAGTAGTTGACTGTACAGTACATACACACACACACACTCACACATACACACACACTCACACACACACACACACACACACACACAAATAATAACCCAGGTAATTCTGGTCCTCATGTTTAAATTAACTAAACATCTGCACACATATTTTTAATCCGACTCAATGACACACGTGCACCAAGCCTTCTTACCCATTAAACACAAGTGCACATCCACACCTGACTCATTAACACACCTGAAACGCATATCACATCCACAAGCAAAAACACTTTCCTCCACATCCGTACACCTGACTCAAAAACACACCTGAAATACATATCACATCCACACGTAGACTCTAATATCCCACTGGACGGATATTTTTTTTACCTCTAGATAGAATGAAAAGGCTGGAAACGTGAATATCTTTATTGTTCTTTAATATTTATTCTACAGTATTTATATTTTGATATTTTAAGGGATAATAAATTCTGTATTGATCTGTGATAATTTCCGCACTTGGGGAAGCAAAAATTAGCGTGTGAAATGCACTGGTAATAAACAAATCATAAAGATAACACAAACATGATATAAAGAATATGTGATGTAACCTCTTCCTCGCCAAGGGACATCCGGGAGTCTTTTCTTCTACTCATCAAAATATTAATTAAACCAGAGCATTTTACATGGTCATTTTTATTTCCCCAAGTGTGGAAATTATCACAGATCAATATAGAAAAGTTATTATGTCTTAAAAATCAGAACATAAATACTGTAGAATAAATAATAAAGAACTGTCGTGTTTTTTTTGGGTGTTTGTTCATGAGCCAATCAATTGCCTTGGTACAAACTGGCCCTAGGCACCAGTTACAAGCTAAGGGTGAACAGACTATCGAGTTAGTCTGTGAGGATGACTTAGCAGAAGGGCAACCAGCGCCTCGCCCCCAACAGGACAGTGATGCGATTTCGTTTGAATCGAATTAGCTGTTGAAAGCTTTTAGCGGTGACTAGGAGAGACACGGGGGAGGGGGGAGGGGGAGGTAGAAAGAGAGGGAGGGGGCACTGAGAGAGGGGGGTAGAAGGAGAGAGGGAGGGAGGGCTTAAAGTAAGGGAGGGGGTGGAGGAAGAAACAGAGTGCGAGGAGAGAGAGAGAGAGAGAGAGAGAGAGATAGACTGAGAAAGCCAATTAGTTAGGATGGGGTGGTAAATGAATCAGTGAGTGAGTGACAGATTAACCGAGTAATTGATTGAATGGATGATAGAGAGAGAGAGAGAGAGAGAGAGAGAGAGGAGGGGTTGGTGGTGGCAAGATATCCAGTGCTTATATTAATTATCCTCTTAATTATGTTTTCAAAATATCTGCTTCAATTACCATTCTTTTCCTCTCTTTATCATCATCTTCGTATATAATTATCTACAGAAACAAACGGATAAATAAAGAGAAATGGAATAATTGATAAAATGCGAAAACAAGAAAAGCCTCGCATAAAATAATTGATAAAACGCGAAAACAAGAAAGGCGCCACAAAAACTCTAAAAATAGGGCTAATTAAGTTATTTTTAGGAATCATTTAGTGTTTGACGTCAACTGGGTGAATAGAGTCCAACCTGAAACTGAGGATGGTGGCTGTGAGGTAATGGGGGGTTGTGGGGTAATTAAGGGAGGCGGGGTCGTTGGGTAATGGGGTCGTGAGATAATGGGGGGTTGTGGGGTAATTAAGGGAGGCGGGGTCGTTGGGTAATGGGGTCGTGAGATAATGGGGGGTTGTGGGGTAATTAAGGGAGGCGGGGTCGTTGGGTAATGGGGTCGTGAGGTAATGGGGGGTTGTGGGGTAATTAAGGGAGGCGGGGTCGTTGGGTAATGGGGTCGTGAGGTAATGGGGGGTTGTGGGGTAATTAAGGGAGGCGGGGTCGTTGGGTAATGGGGTCGTGAGGTAATGGGGAAGGAAGACGTGGGGTAATGAAGAGCTAATTCTTGAACCTTAACCATTGACTTATGTGACCTCGTACCCTTAACCCTTAATCATTGAATTGGCTGACCCCTTACCCTTAACCATTGACTTGACTGGCCCCTAAACCACTTGCTTCACCTGCCTGGCTTTGGTAGTAAACAGGACTCACACTTACAATGGTCACAGTAGTACGTGTTCCTGCTCTCATGGGAGGAGAGAGAGAGAGAGAGAGAGAGAGAGGTCGTGGAGTCGTATAGAGGTCGTGGGGTCGTATAGAGGTCGTGGGGTCGTATAGAGGTCGTGGAGTCGTATAGAGGTCGTGGGGTCGTATAGAGGTCGTGGGGTCGTACAGAGGTCGTGGGGTCGTATAGAGGTCGTGGGGTCGTATGGAGGTCGTGGGGTCGTATAGAGGTCGTGGGGTCGTATAGAGGTCGTGGGGTCGTGAGGGTTAACGTTGATTGAAGTATTAGGTTATGATGGGGGGGGTGGAGGTGAGGTAAGGAAAGGGGGGGTATTGGAAATCATCATTAAGGAAGGTAAGGAGAAAGGAGAAAGGAGGAAGAGTAGGATGGAAGGGGGACCAGGAGCATAAAGATGGATGGGCCCCACGGAGAGGGTGTCGCCTTCTACTCGGCCGATCACGTATTCTCTTTCATCTCTCTCTCTGTGTGTGTGTGTGTGTGTATGTCTATTCACACACACACACACACACACTTCCGTCCCCACTTATCTCTTTCCAATCTTTCTACTCTCACTTCTTTCCTCCCCCCTCCCCCTCCTCCTCTCCCCCCTCCTCCCCTCACCCCTCCCCCCCTCCCCCCTCTCCCCCTCACCTCTTCCATTCTCCCGCCGTGACACTTACGTCGTCTGGCCGGGACACACACGCTTGTGGAGTGCTGGGGACATCTCCATGGGCAGGTTGGCAAGGACGAATAACTCGTAGAAGAGCTTGTCGACGTTGTTATCCTTCTTGGCTGAGGTCTCCACGTAGGCACAGCAGCTGAGTGACGACACGAACTTCTGCACCTCCTCTAACGCCACGCCCCTGAGGGGGAGAGAGAGAGAGAGTGAGTGGGAGTGAGAGAAGTTTTAAGTAGTTTTGGGAGAGAGAGAAAGAAGGAGAGAGTGTGTGTGTGTGTGTGTGTGTGAGAGAGAGAGAGACTTAGAGTGTGGGAGAGAGATTAAATCGTGTGTGCGCGCGTGTGTGTGTGTGTGTGTGTGTGGTGGGAGAGATAGACAGACAGACAGACAGACAGTGACAGAGTGAGAGAAGAGAGGGAGAGAGAGGAAGGGGGGGGGGGCAATCACACCACATCGATCACAACCAATAGCTTCATATCCGGGACAATTAACGTGTAGGAAGCCAGAATTAACTCCCTCTGCCTCACCCGGAGCTGCCACGTCAACAACACCTCCCCCCCCTCCCCACCCCACCCCTCAATCAGTACTCAGCTGGTGGAAGATTACCAGAAAATATGTTGGTACTCTTCATAATGGGCTTGAGTACTTCCTAATTCTATTCTATTTCAACAATGAGATAAGTGAAGCAGTATCGATCCCAAGTGAAAGTCAGGGTTTAAGTTCGTAGATTCATTCCCGTGATTCAGTTTAACCTAACCTAACCTAACCTAACCTATAATGGATAGTGGGGTTGGTATATGTGTAAGAAAGAGGATTTATATTTGGGACATTTTACTATCGATCCTCAACCATTAATGTTCTGTCACCCGGAATTTCTCTCTATAGCAACAAAAAAAGAAAGATCCTAGACTAAGAATTCACCTATTATACCTCTCCTCACTCCACCTCCTAACCTTTCCCTCACCTCCTTGCCTCCCCCTCATCCTACCTCTCCTCACTCCACCTCCAAACCTTCCCCTAACCTCCTTGTCTCCCCCTCACCCCACTTCCATCTCCTCCTCTCACCCCCACCTCCTCGTATCTCCTCAACACACACACACGAACAATGAACAATGAGCAATAATCACTACTGACATAAACTCCCTAACAGGATATACTGTACTCTTATAATGTCGACAATAACCCAAGTTGGAATCTATCTTGAGGTCGTGTGTATTCGTTCAGGTGTTCACTTGTTCCCGAACCATCAACACAGTACTACAGGAGAAACTCAATTACTGTGAACAGGTAAAGAAGAGAAGAGGAACAGAGTACATCGACTTATGTGTGTGGTGATGTGTCCAGGGTGTTTGTCGTTTACTGTGTTCCTATGTAAATTCACTCAGGTAATAATCGTGGGTAATTTAAGGAGAACAAAATTTGATACAAACTTCGAGCCATCTTGATAGGTGTTCCAGATGTGAAGACTGACACGTGCAACCCCCTTTGTTGTGTCATTAGCTCACACTACAAGGACTCCTTTGATTATATAATGTTGTTGTAGAGTGAGAGTCGAGCCAGATGTCAGAGGCTTACGCTTCAAAAGGAAATGGATCCCGCGGAGTAATATTCGTGGCAACCATTCAACGTTGTGTCAAATTTAACTAAACACCGTCAGTTGAGGATAAAAGGACTCTAAACGTGACCCGTTCTTTGAAGTACAGTAGAGTTGTTTTATCCTGAACTGACGGGTCAATGTTTAATCATTTTTCGTTGTGTAAAGTAAAGGTTGGAAAGAGTGTTGGATTTTGTATATTCTCTTGAAAGTGAGCTGCCAGGATTTGTTAGTGCTGTGCTGTAAGGGTTGACTACAGTGTGTTAAACCCGGCTCGGTATATCGGGATCAGGTGTGGTGTTAGGACAGGTTACAACAGAGTCATAGAGAGAGAGAGAGAGAGAGAGACAACACCCACCTCTGCTCTCTGTCGCATTTGTTGCCAGCGATGACCATGGGCACGCGGGCTGCGGCGCGCTTCTTG